>JAJOOF010000728.1:0-73640 GCA_029582545.1 Solanum lignicaule
TTCCCACTCAATTTGACCCCCTGAATAAGAATATGAAGTCGAATTTCCAAAATCATGCACGGATTTTGAGATATATGGAAATTACAATTATAGGTGTTTCCGAAGCACATTTTCGGGCATTTTTGGGGTCGTTTCACAAACCCCTTGTTTTCGCTGGCAAGGGGTTTCGAACTTGAGACCTCCAACATGGAAGTCCCAAGCCCAAACCACTGGGCCATCCCGAAGGGTCATACTAGTCTAATTATTTATTCAAGTGTGCTAAAAGAGTTTAATTTATATTTATATATAAAATAATGAAATGATTAAATAATTAGATTAATTTACAATGTTTGGGACAATTCCAGGGTTGCAACATACTAAGAATTCATGTATCAAATCTCTTTCATGGATTTCATATAGTTATCAAATCATTGATTTACAGGGTTGATATTATAATCATGATCTCTCGACCTCTAACCGCCTACCCCAGTTGGCCGTCTAACTACATAGTTAATCGAGGATAGACAAACTCAACTGACAAGCATTTATATTTCATCATGTTTCGTAACCAAGCATGGTATTTCTACGAGTGTCAATCTTGAACACGAATCTGAACAAGTGGTATGCAAGAGGGATCGCCCTCCTTAAATTCTCTGCTCTATCTACCTCTCCGTTTATCGAGTTCAAGAATTGACATTAAATTTATTTCTGTGGTGATGAAGCATGAAATACTAAAACAAGAATATAAGAATAATTTATACGATAATCAATATTCATCCAAACGAAATCAATATTCAACAATCATTCGCAGCTGCAACCCCAGAACAAGGTTCTTTAGCTACGAATGTCTAAAAAAAGAAGAAAAAGAAAAGAACCCAAAAAGTATAATGACTTTTCCCTACACAGTATATCGTTTTTTAATAATTATTCTCATGGGCTATTTATAGATGTAAAAAACTCTAAATAAAGTAATTGAGTCCAAAACAAACTAGAACCCAAAACCAAGAGAATTTGGGTTTCGCTTGAAGTGTGCATCGACTTCAATTGTTGATGTTGCCTTCAAATTGTGACACGTGGCCCAGCAGGTAAGCGTTCCATTTGCAATTCTAATTCTTTCTTTCAACTGCACTTCATATGTTTATATATATATTATATTCAATTTAATACATTAAGTTGTCTAGTTTATTTTCTTCTATCATTTTCTTGTTTAATTCGTTTTAGCTTCAAAT
Organism: Solanum lignicaule; assembly: GCA_029582545.1. Taxonomy (NCBI): domain Eukaryota; kingdom Viridiplantae; phylum Streptophyta; class Magnoliopsida; order Solanales; family Solanaceae; genus Solanum; species Solanum lignicaule. The sequence continues at coordinate 1,209 of JAJOOF010000728.1, forward strand.
TTCATCACCTTTACACCAATTTACTCCTACAAATGAACTACACTATTTAGCACAATCCATAACATTCATGCTCAAAAAGGATAAATAAAAATACTAAGTGTGAGACAAATAATAATTAAAAATATTTATGTTTGGCCTCACATTGGGAATTTCATATGGTGGTTGACTGCAAATCCTTAGATCAAGACGTGTTCTCTAATACCAAGAAAGGAGGTTGAAGAACGATTTGCATAAATTTTCTACTGATTATATTCATACATTCATGAATATTTATATAATTGTTTTATTGTCACGACCCGATTTCTCGACTCATGATGGTGCCTACTATAACCCACCAATAGGCAAAGCTAACCCGTATCCTGAAACTACAAGCAATGGGATTGAGGGCAGAAAACTAAAATCAAACTAAAACAATAACATAAATAACATGAATCATAGATGAAGTAGTGGAAGCAAGACAAAATATATATACAAATAAGTGATCTCTCCTAGAACCTAGAAGTCACATGTACAGAGCTATTAACAAAATGAGTACAAGTCCCAAAAGTGGACCACAGAAAAAAGACTGTCTCAAAAAGCAAAAGACAAGTCAATATATATAGATGGAGACTAGTATAGCACAAAACGCCAAGTGCTCACCCCCGTCTCCGGATCATACTGTTGCAGGCACGATGTCAACAGTGGTAGTTCGTGCTCGGACCTGCCTCATGAAAATAGATGCAAAGTGTAGTATGAGTAACAAAACAACAGGTACCCAGTAGGCCTCATAGGCCGACTGAGCAAGAAAAGAAAAAGTAATATGAAATGCAAGAATCTAAAACACTACCAGAAACAAGAACGAGTAATCTAACAAGTATGCACACGAGTGTACTAACACACAAAGAAAAGGAGAATAACCAACTATATTCGACCGGGCTCCTTTAAACCCGACGAATACACTTGTGCACAAGCTAAAAGTAAAACCCGAATGGACTTTCATAAGCCCGATAGGTTCAAGGAAAAGTTTAGAATGGAATAAGAGGATCCGACAAAGTTCCCAAGATTTTCACAACTTTCCGCGGACTCGAACCTAACCAATCAATATGCCTAAGGCTCATCCAGAACTGATAGGGGTTCAACACTTGAACCAAATTGAAGATGGAAGATAAAGGACTTGAACTGAGATTTGGAGTAACCGAGGACTTGAACCAAGGCTAACGATAATCGTGGGCTTGAACCACGTATAAATATGACCAAAGACTTGAACCGAGGTGAGAGTAGCCATTGACTTTAACAAAGTTGTAAGGAGCGGTGGACTTGAACCACGACTGCAAATGGCAGACTTGAACAATGGCTGAAGAAAGCCAAGACTAGAACTAAGGCGAGGACTTGAACCACGCCCGTTGGAGTGAATTGGGGGACTTAAACCACGAATAGAGGTGAATCGGCCAGAAATAGGATCACCGACCAATCGAATATCATGGCCAGAACTCCCAATCCAAGTGCCATCAATAAATCACTCCGTCCAAACCATATCCAACCAGAATGGACGAGTAGCTTCCACACCAAGAATCAGAGATACCTGAACTGACGGAAATAAGGGATTTATGGACATATGGTTCCATGAGCAGTGTTACTGCTTAGATAAGGCCCAAACTATCAAACACATGTCTACTACATCAGTCTACAGGGAGCTAACCTGTCTGAAGCGACGTTGAGGAAATTACAAGGCCTAATGGCTCCAAAAAGACGCAAGTCTATGGCAAATACTAGCCTAAGCCTAGACTAAGGCCAAACATGCTCCAACAATATTCACAAATAAGACACACCACAAGGTAAGGATGATCAAACAATACAATAGACATGCTTCAACCGCCCGGAATACCCCAATATTAAACTAAGGCATGGATTCTAGGAATTTAACATGATTAACCACCAATTCCACCCCAAATTCATACAAATCAACATACAATTACTTAATCATGCCTATTCTAAGGAAAGGAAAGTCGTAACCTACCGTAGGTCGACCGAACGCGCTACAAATCACGTTACCGGAGCTTTTCCCTTCCATAAGACCTCAGAACGTTGCCATGCTATAAAAAAAATAGAATCACAACGTCAATACGGTCATTTTGACACAAAAATTGCATTTTTCAAAGGCATATCCAAAATTGGGTCTAAAATGGGATTGTGGGACCTGCACTGGGAATCCCAAAATTGACTTCATGAAACAATTCATTTTACCTTCCCCAAACTTATGTCCCAAAACGGAACACAATTCGGGGCTCGAAACAGACCGAAATCAGTCCATGCATTTAAATCACCATTAAAGCTAAAGAAGGAGAGAGGACAACAAATAAAACTAAAAAATTACCTCAAACAGAGGTCCCTCGATAGTCCCCGAGCACTCCAATGCATAGCCACACCAATTTCAAGCAACTCTTCCTTTGAATCACCCAAAACGAAGCTTAAATGAGACATAAATCACGTTTAGATAATGAGGGGTGAATGCTGATTTTCGGCTTTAAATAATGGCAGATCTGGTCGCTAAAAAGATATTTTCTGGTTTCTAAAAGTCTTCACGAGATATCGAATTTTTTTTCAAAGTCTCCGAACGGACCCTCGGGATTCATTCAGGACCCGATAAAAATAAACCAGATATGCTACCCCACTAAATTTGACATTCCGAACTCAATGGAATTGTTAAATTTTTGTAAAAAGATTGTTATGACAGAAATACCCCCTCGGGACCCATTAGGCCAAACTCAACTTTCTCCTAAACACCCAAAAATAAGAAAAAGAAGATCTCAAGACCCAAACGAAAGGTCCTCCTAGACCAAATTCAACATTCTAGAGCTAATGGCACTGATGGAATTCTCATACGAAAACTAATTCTTCGAATGTTGACCAAAGTAAACTCTACGCCTTTAAACTTTCCAACATCTCGTCTAAGTGCTCAAACTCACATCGGAAGCCTTAGGTCCCGAACTAAAGGTCTTTCTAGACCAAACTCGACGTTGTCAAAGCTAACTGTGCTGACGGAATTTAAATCCGAGCATATTTACCAAGAATGTTGACAAAGGTCAAACTTAGGCCAAAGCTAAAATGCCTAATGGCACACACTCGCGACAAAAACCTTAGGATTCGTACCAACCATGCCACTAGCCTGAATTGACCATTCCTGATATGATGGAACCATCAAAATTCCATTAAGAGATTGTTTACCTGATGTTTTGACTAAAGTCAACTATTCAAGTTTCGAAAGATTTAAAACAAGAGAATGAGCATTAAACATAAAGGAACAACCAGGCGATCAAATAGTCAGTGCCAACAAGTTGTAAATGACTTGGGGTCGCTATAAGAATGCTAGAAACGACAAAGAGAAGGCATTAAGGCAAAAATGATATGGAGGGTCATTACAATATCTACTACTAAAAAGGACTTTCGTCCACGAAAGTAAGAGTCAAGAAGTACCTAAATAGTGCGCTCCGACTGACCATCAGTCTTCGGAAGAAATGTTGTGCTAACGTCGACACGGGTGCCCAACTCCTCCTTAAAAAGCCCTCCAAAAACTGGAAGTGAACTGTGAACCCCGGTCTCAAATTATAGAAACAGGAACACCATGGAGACAAACTACCTCCCGACTGTAGATGCGAGCCAATCTCTCAGCACTGAAGGAAGTTTGAACAGGAAGGAAGTGTGTTGACTTGGTTAATCGATCCACGATGGCCCAAATGCTATCAACACCTCTAGAAGTACAAGGCAAACCCATAATGAAGTCCATAGTGATACGCTACCCCTTCCACTCCAGAATGCGTAATCTCTGAAACACACCATCATGCCTCAATTGCTCGGCCTGCACCTGCTGGCAACTCAAACAGTGAGACACATGGTCTGAGATGTCTCTCTTCACACCGGCCGACCAGTAATATTGCCTCAAGTCACGATACATCTTAGTTGTTCCCGGATGGATGGAATATCTACAATATAGGCCTCGCTAAGGATCAACTAAATCAAAACCCAAACTCTTGGAACACCCAAATGGCCAGCAAACCTCAAAACCCCATCTGAATCTAAGGTAGCTAGCCCAGCATCACCTGCCACTACCCTATCTCTGATTTCTACCATAGACTCATCCTCGAACTGATGGCCACGGATCCGATCTAGCAAAGATGACTGCACTCCCACATAGGCTAATACTCATCTGGAATCTGAAATATCAAGTCGAATTATTCGATTAGCTAAGGACTGGATATTGAAGGCCAAAGGTCGCTCCAAAAAATAAAGGAAGGCTAGACTACCCATACTCACCGCCTTCTGGCTCAAGGCGTCCGCTATTACATTCGTCTTACCCGGATGGTAGAGAATAAAGAGATCGTAGTCCTTTAAGAGCTAAATCCAACAGCGCTGCCTTAAATAAGGTCCGCCTGGCTCGTAATGTATTGAAGGATACTGGGATCAGTGTAGATCTCATAACGAACTCCGTACAAGTAGTGCCTCCTGATTTTAAGCGCAAAAACTACCGCCACCAACTTCAAGTCATGGGTCCGATAGTTGCGTTCGTGCAACTTAAGTTACCTCGATGCATAAGCTATGACCCAGCCTGGTTGCATCAATACACAATCCAAACCAACGCCGGATGCATCAAAATATACCGTGAAGCCCTTGCCCTTAACTGGAAGACTCAAAATGGGAGCGGTGGTTAGCAACTCCTTGATCCTCTGACAGCTCAACTCACACTCCTCCGACCATAGAAAAGGGTCATCCTAGCGAGTCAATTGAGTCAAAGGTGCTACAATAGTGGAGAAGCCCTCAACAAAGCAACAATAGTAACTCGCTAACTCGACGAAGATACAAACCTCAGTAATAAAAGTGGGCTTATCCCAATCATGGATAGTCTCAATCTTTTTCGAATCGACCATAATGTCCTCCTTGGACACCACATGCCCCAACAATGCTACAGAATCAAGCCAAAACTCGCTCTTTGAGAACTTGGCCTAAAATAGTTGATCTCTCAACGTCTGGAGAACTATCCTCAAATGCTACTGAAGTGTATGGGCATGGTCAACTACATTCAGAAATAAACGGCCCGCTGAAAGCATAGATTGCGTCTCTGTCCGAAGCTGGAGTCTCAAGCCTCGAACAAAGCATCAAAATCTCTCCTCCTCAGTAGGTAGAATCATCACAATATGACATGAGAGCTCGTGGAATCTAACCTCATACTCAAACACAATCATGGAGCCCTGCTTCAACCATGAGAACTCATCACGAAGACGATCCCTGATGCTCCGTGGAATGAACCTAGCCAAAAAGGCATCTGAGAACTCTATCTAGGATATCGGTGGAGACCCATCTAGCCTAGTCTCTAAGTATGAACACCACCAGTGTCTGGCAGGCCCATCTAGATGATAAGCGGTGAAGTCGACTCCTCTCGACTCCACCAATCCCAAAGCGTGTAGCCGCTCTCGGCAAGTACTAAGAAACTCATGGGAATCCTCCCCAACAGGTTCGGTGACAATCTCAGAAACACCCGAGCATCTTCTGCTATCGTGGCTGAGCGGAGGTTGGTGCTGGAGTTGGGGCCTGCTGGTGCTGGAGCTGGGGCCTGCTCCTGCATACTCCCTTTCGCCGCTAAAATCTGGGCAAGCATCACCTGAAGGTTCAGAGCGGCAGCTGGTGCGGGTGGTGGTTGGGCTGGTCCCAGCCCCATCGGCTGATGAGGAACATGAGCTGCTTAAGGATCCTCATCCGGCTCCAGAGTCTTATCTCTCTCTCGGGCTGATGTTGTAGCCCTGCCTCGACCTCGGGGTCGACCTCCACCCGTAGCTGGGGCCCTGTGTACGTGCCCGGGTGCATACCACAGGTACGAGCCATCTTGTGATAGAGTGAAACAAGTGAGATCACATGAAACCAATTAGACATACGATGCACAAAAAGGATACAAAATAGAAAATCTTCCTAACGACATCCTGTAGCCTCCCGAAGATAAGTCACGCATGTCACTGCACTGATCCATATGACTCTACTAGAAGTTAGCTTTGTACAAGTGAGGCTGGTGAACCTGTTGCTTTGATAAAAAAATTGTCAGAACTCGATTCCTTGAGTAATGATAGCAACTATAATAACTCACTAGTAGGCAAGCCAACATATATCCCAGAATTACAAGTAGTGATATTGACGGCATAAAACTAAAATCAAACTAAAACAATAGCATAAATAACAGGAATCATAGATGAAGTAACGGAAGCAAGCCAAAATATGTATACAAATAAGAGATCCCCCCCCTCCCAGAACTTGGAAGTCACACGTACAGAGTTATTAACAAAATGAGTACAAGTCCCAAAAATGGCCCCTACAAAAAGACTATCTCAAAAAGAAAAGGACAAATCAATATATATATAGATGGAGACAGGTATAGCACAAAACGCCAGGTACTCACCCCGTCTCCGGATCAGATTGTTGCAGGCTCGATGTCAACGCTGGTAGTTGGTTCTCGAACCTGCATAAAAAAAACAGATGCAGAGTGTAGTATGAGTACCAAACCAGTAGGTACCTAGTCGGTCTATGACAGATGCAGAGTGTAGTATGAGTACCAAACCAACAGGTACCTAGTAGGCCGACTCAGCAAGAAAAGCAAAAGTAATATGAAATGTGAGAATCTAAGATAGTACCAGAAACAGGAATGAGAGATCTAACATGTATGCACACGAGTGTACTAACACACAAACAAAAAGAGAATAACTAACTAAATCCGACCATGCTCCCATAAACTTGATAGGTACACTCATGCGCAAGCTAAAAGTAAAACCCGAACGGACTCCCACAAGCCCGAAAGGTACAACGAAGAGTTTAGAAAAAAAGAGGATCCAAAACCAATCGATATGCTTGAAGCTCATCTAGAACTGATAAGGGTTAAGGACATAAACCGAATTGAAGATGGAGGATCAAGGACTTCAACCAAGATTTGGAGTAACCAAGGACTTGAACCAAGGGTAAGGATAATCGTAGACTTGAATCACATATAAATATGAGCAAGGACTTGAACCGAAGAGAAAATAACTATGGACTTGAACGAAGATATAAGGAGCGGTGGACTTGAACCACGACTTTAAATGGCGGTGGACTTGAACCATAGCTGAAGAAAGCTAGGACTTGAACCAAGGCTATAATACCAAGGCGAGGAGTTGAACCACGCTCGGTGGAGTGAATTGTGTGACTTGAACCACGAATAGAGGTGAATCGATTAGAAATAGGATCAACAGTATATCGAGCATCACGGGGAGTACCCCCAATCCGAGTGCCATCAATAAATCACTCTAGCTCGAACCATATCCAACCAGAATCGACGAGTAGCTTCCACACCAAGAAATAAAGTCACCAGAACCGACGAAAAAAGGGGATTTATGGACATATGGTTCCAAGAGCGGTGTTACTGCCTAGCTAAGGCCAAACTATTAGACTCAGGTATGTTACATCAGTCGACAGGGAGCTAAGCCGTCTGAAGCGACGTTGGAGATATTACAAGGCCTAACGACTCCAAAAAAAATGCAAGTCTATGGAACTCAGAAGCCTAATCCTAGAATAAGGCCAAACATGCTCCAACAACATTCACAAATCACAAATAAGGCACACCACAAGGTGAAGATGATCAACAAATACAATAAACATGTTTCAACCGCCCGAAATACCCAAAAAGTAGCCTAAGGCATGGATTCTAGGAATTTAACATGATTATCCATTAATTAAACCCCAAATTTATATGAATTAACATATAATTATTTAATCATGTTGAGTCCAAGGAGAGGGAAGTCGTAGCCTACCTCTAGGCAGGCCGTGCGCGCTCTAAATCACGTTGTCAGAGTTTTTTCCCTTCCAAACGGCCTCGAAACGCTGCCATACTATAAAAAATAGAATCAATGTCAACACGGTCGTTTTGACAAAAAATGCATTTTTTGGAGACGACCCAAAATTGTGTCTAAAATGGGATTGTGGGACCCGCATCAGGAATTTCAAAATCGACTCCATGAAAACGTTCATTTTACCTCCCCAAACTTGTGTCCCAAAATGGACCACAATTCGTGTCTCGGAATCAACCCATGCATTTAAATTACTATTAAAGCTAAAGAAGGAGAGAGGAATGTAGCTAAAACTCAAAAATGACCTCAAACGGAAGTCCTCCCGATAGTCCCCAAGCACTCCAATGTGTAGCCACACCAATTTCGAACAACCTAACCTTTGAATTACCCAAAACAGAGCTAAATTGAGAGAGAAATCGTGTTTATAAAATGAAGGTTGAATGTTGATTTTCATCTTTAAATAATGGCAGATCTAGTTGCTAAAAGGACTGGTCGCTTCAAAAGACATTTTCTGGTCGCTAAAGCTCTGCACAAGATATCAGATTTTTTTCAGAGTCTCCGAACGGATCCTCGGGATTCATCCAGGACCCGATAAAAATAAAAAAGATATGCTGCCCCACTAAATTTGACATTCCAGACTCAATGGAATTATCGCATTTCTGTAAAAAGATTGTTATGATAGAAATACCCCCTCGGGACCCATTAGGCCTAAAACTCAACTTTTTGCTTAAACACCCAAAAACCAAAAAGAAGATTTCAAGACCCAAACGAAAGGTCCTACTAGACTGAATTCAATAATCCAGAGCTAATGGCGCTAACAGAATTCTCATACGACAACTAATTCTCCGAATGTTGACCAATGTCAACTCTAGGCCTTTAATCTTTCTAACATCTCGTCTAGGTGCTCAAACTCACACCGAAAGCCTTAGGACCCGAACTATAGTTCCATCTAGACCAAACTCGATGTTTTAGAGCTAACCGCATTGATGAAATTTTAATGCGAGCACGTTTACTAAGAATGTTGACCAAGGTCAAAGCTTAAAAGCTAAAACACCTAATGACACTAACTCGCTCTGAAAGCGTCAGGATTCGAGCCGACCATGCCACTAGCCTAAAATGACCATTTCGGAGCTGATGAAACCGTTCGAATTCCATTCTGAGGTTGTTTACCTGACGTTCTGAACAAAAAATGAACAAAAACAATATAATAATTGGTGATTGCATAAATATTATAAATATTTTTCAAACAAAAAACAATAGCGACGAAAATAGATTGTTACATATGCAAAAAAATGGCATCATGAAATGAATATTTTATTTTTCAATTACTTTTTGCAAGTATATTAAAGATGAAACTCCTAATCATTATTTTTTTTTGTTGAAATGGATAATTATATTAATTGTGCTTCATAAAAAAAGTAGAATACTAAAAGAGTAAATGATAAGCATTGACAATACATGTAGCTAAATTATTTATACAAACTAAAGTTTAATTATTATTTTTTAGCAAAAGTAGCCAAGTAACTAATACAAGTCAAAATAAAAAATGTTTTAGCAAAAATAATATCTAATTATGTCCCCCCCCCCTCTTCTATCATCTTCCTTTGCAAGTAAATTCACTATCATATTTTGCTCCATATGTCAAATTCTTCATCATATGCTAGCAATTGACTACTAAAAACTACATGAATAAATACAATATCATAAATCAATTAAAAAATAATTATATTAAAAGAGAGAAGAAATTTAAACTATATGTAATATATTTATATATAATTTTTTTAATAGTACTAACAATACTAAAAAATAATCATCTCTTGAAATCTAACAAATGTTATAATCAAATTACATTATATCCCAAAAACTAACAATTAGAAATAACAATTTCATACTGACAGCACATTATTCATTATTACTAGGGTATTTTTGTTTTTATCATACTTGTTTAGTGAATGATAATATATACATAAATAAAATATTAAGAAAATATGTCCAAGTAAATAAACAAAAAGAAAGACTTGAGAATGAAATATATATTACCCTCATGTGCTTCTTCTTTGTTACATGTTAGTTAATTCACAAAAAAATATGATGAAGAAAAGAAATGATAATGTTGAATGTGAATGTTCATGAAACTAAATATGAATTTATATAGGCAAACTAGAGGAAATGAAAAAAAATAAAGACTTAAGAATGAAATGAAATATTTCTTACCTTCATGTACTTCTTTTTGTTACTTGTTAGTTTATCACAAACCAATATGATAAAAAAGAGAAAGGATAATCTTGAATGTGAGCCTTCATGAAACTAAATATGAATTTATAGGGAAAATAAAGGAATACCATAAGACATTATTAACTTACAAATTTAAGTTTGGAGGTTATGGACATAAAAATTATGGGAGTTATGAATATTATTAAAAGTAAAAATTAAAGAGGTGTAAGTCATGGGTGATAAATCCTTGTGAATAAATTAATTAATAAAGAGAAAAATGCTTAAAATATAAAATAATATTTTTCTTTTATGGTTAGAAGTGAGGCAAACAAATAAAAAAAGAATGTGAAGAGTTTTTGTTGAAAATGATCCTCCATTAATAAAATATTTAATTATAATAAATTAAGTAATTTACTTCTACAATACAATAATTAATTTAAATTAAAAAAAAGGCCAAAAAGGAAAAAAAAGATAAATGCAAATGGAGGCCATAGAGAGATGTCACATCACCTTGTTTATGTTTCTCCTTATTATATATATAAATAGAATAGATATAGATACTGTAATTAAAATGGAAAGCCCCTAGCTAAAATATTGAAAGAAAAAAACAACCTTATAAAGTTGAGTGACCGTAATACCCTTTCTAAAATAAATAAATTATTTCTTCATAACCCTTATAAACTAAATTAATCATTAATAGTATTGTTTAAAAAAGAAAATGTAACATCTCGCTAATTGAAAGAACTAGAAAGAGATAGAATTGGAAATAGTCATTTTAGGAAAGAATGAAAAATCTGGAAAGTCGGTTAAGTTAAGTTAAGTTTGAGTTTTTGGTAAACTTCAAACAACCATCACTCCTAGCTCAGGATGAGTTAGGTGTGTTTCCAGATACCATAGGAAATATCATAGAATTATATTTCAAACGCCGCTGAGGTTGCGCAATTTCGAGTGTATATGAGTGTGATATGGCCATTTGAAGTTGGGATGTTCAAATAAGGAAAGTCTAATTCGGATTTCGGAAGGGTATTTTGGTCTTTTCCATACCCAATTATTTTAATTCGATTTTAGGAGTTTATTTGGAGTCTAATCAAAATTAGATCAGTTTAGTCAATTGGAAATTCACGCTAGGGCTTGGAGAAAAGAGAAAAGAGGAGAAAGTAGAAGAAAGTTCAAGATTCATCAAGTTCTTCAAGAATCACTTGTGGATTTCGTCAAGGGGTGATCCCTACGAGGTGTGTGAGTTCACATAGAGTTGGGTTAGTTCACCCACGTGCCAATCATGATTCAATTCAGCGAAGTTGTATTGTTTTTAAAGCAAATCCTATGAGTTCTTGATATTAATTCGTTCGAAATCTTGGAGGTTCTTGTTGTTGAAGTTTCTTGAGGTTGATTCATGTATTTAGGTGTGATTTCGAGTTGAATCTTGCATATATTGAGGGTATAGTCGATCCTAAGTGTTTGGAGAAAGAACTACGTTGAATTAGGGGGGAGGGTTAAGAGTTGAAAAACGAGGAAGAAAAGTCAGAGGTCACCTGGCAGGGGCGTGGGGCGCCGCCCCAGCCAGAGCGCCCAAAAAGAGTCTCTGAAATTTGGGATCTGGGGCGCCGCGCCAGCCAGAATGGCCAAACCCAGCCCCATAATTAAATTCAAGGGCTGGTGCCCCGTGCCTTTCAGAACGCCAGGGACGCCAGTTCTTCCCATTCTTCCCCCACCTTTTTGTACTAGTTCCTTAGTAATGTACCTATGTTTTCTAGTTGATTCCAACACTCTAAGGTACGTGTAAACACAATGAAATCATCCATAAACATGAGATCATGAACCTTGAATCCATAATTCATTTCAAGGAAAGTTAAGAGTCAAGTCAAGAGACTAAGAGTTAAGTCAAGAGAAGTTCATAAAGTTTTTCAAAAGTCTTTCACAAACATTTTAACTTTGTTTTAAGACTTAAGCTTTGAGTTGAGGAAAGAGTAAGAGTAAAGTTCAATTCTTCAAATATTATACGGGAACTACGTATTCCCAAGAGGTAAAAATGTTTTCACAGTTGAGCAAGAAGGGAAACACTGATTTCCAAGAAAGCTTTTAAGCTAAGTTTTGAGTAATTATCTCAAACCAAAGAAATAGTTTTTGTTTTAAAAACATATGAGCTAAGTATATTTTGGGATTAGTATTGAGCACCGATATGGGGATGCGAGTTCATAATAACTCAAGTCTCCATAAACCATGTAGCCATCATGGGTAGAAAAAGATCATGCTTTTTAGATGATTCCTTAAGTGATTTTTAGCATAGATTAGTAGATCCACTTAGTTAAGAAGGTCTATATGACGACAAAGAATGGGACAGTTCTGGCAGCGTGTGCAAGATGATGTAACATCACTTAGGCTCATAGTGATGATTGTCTGTTAGAGAAAATCCCACATTATTATATTACTTTATTATATGAGTAAGTTGAGTTGTTATCACATTTATTTAACAAACTGAGTTGATTTCTACTATTTTAAAAGCTTTCCATATCTTGCATGTGTATTATTGCTTTATATTGAGTTAAGTTATTCATGAGTTGAGTAAAGCCAAGGTAAGTGTTCCTTTCAGATTCTTTTCAAGCTTATGTTTTGTTTTAGTATTCCCCTCGCATACTCGTACATTCAATGTACTGATGCCATTTGGCCTGCATCATTTTATGATGTGACACAGGTAACCAGTATCAGCATCCAACGCATCGTTAATCAAGTTGAGCACTCAGAGTCAGTTGGTGAGCCTCCTTGCTTTCCGGAGGACTTCTTTTACTTTACTTTCTAGTATTTCAGTTGTTAAGATGATCATGGGTCTTGTCATGACATCCTTCATTGTTTAGAGGCTTCATAGACGAGTAGTTATAGTCATTTAGTCTTTTCGTTTTTAGTTGTTTATGTTAAGACTTGAATTGCCATTTTGGCTAAGTTATTATCTTTGAAGTTATTACATGAGTTATATTTTGAGACTATTTCTTATGTTTAAGTCTTCCGCAAAGTAAGTAAGCCAGGCCAAGGGTTCGCTTGGGGCCAACAATGGTTCCCGAGTGCCAGTCCCTCCCAGGGTGTAGGCCTGGGGAGTGACAAAGTTGGTATCAGAGTACAAAGTTTAAGAGTCCTAGGGAGTCTATAAAGCCGTGTGTGTAGAATCCTAGTTATCAATGTGAAGTGAGCCACATCTATAATTAGGAGGCAGCAACACTTAGGAAATCACCTCACTTCTTTCACACTCATTTCCTGCGCTAGAGTTTATTCTCTAAAAAGTTTCTTCTAATTCATGCTTGTGTGTGTCTTTCAGTTAATCATGTGTCCACGAAGAGCTGTCCGAGGTTGTCCTGCTAGGAGGAACATTGAGGATTAAGGGGTACCTAATGCACCTGAAGTGCAACCCCAAAGAGAAGTCACGAATGCTGAGTTCAAGGAAACGATTCAAATGTTAAGCTAAGTTGTGACTAATCAGGTTGGGAAACAAAGAGGAGCTAGATAGGAAGTGGCTGGTACTTTGAGGAACTGACAGTTCTTGAGGATGAACCCTCCAAGTTTCACTGGTTCAAGCACTACTGAGGATTCAGAGAATTTTGTTGAGGAATCGCAAAATATATTTGAGGTCATGCAAGTTACCGATGCACAGTGAGTTGAAATAGCTGCATATCAAATGTATCTAGGACTTGGTTTGACCAATAGAAGGAGGGTAGAGCTGAGAGAGCACCACCTGCGAGTTAGGCTTCTTTTGAGGAGGTCTTCTTTGGGCGTTTATTTCCCCGAGAACTGAAAGAGGCCAAGGTACGATATTTTCTCACCCTTAAGCAAGAATCACTAAGTGTTCATGAGTATGGGTTGAAGTCCACCCAACTATCCCATTATGCTCCGAAGATGGTTGCGGATATGAGGAGTAGAATAAGTTTATTTGTTGCTAGGCTGTCGAGTAAGGAAGGTAAGGCTGTAATGCTAATAGGTGACATGGATATAACAAGATTGATGGTCTATGTGCAGCAGTTTGAGAAAGAGAAGCTGAGGGATAGGGAGGAATTCAGTAATAAGAAGGATAAGACATCAGGGAATGAGTCCGGGCAGCAAAGAAATAATGTGAGCCAGTCTTCTTTCTAACAAAAGCAAAAGGGTCCTCCATCATCTGCTAGTGCACCTGCACCCATAAACAAATGTGAGTACCATAGTCAAAATTCACAACACTTCAGAGCTAGACCTGCACAGTCTCAGGGTAGTGCGGCACAAGGAGGTAACTTGGATCCTACGTGTGCTAACTGTGGTAGAACCCACCTAGGTAAATGTCGTGATGGCTCCACAGGTTTTTTCAAGTGTGGACAAGAGGGTCGCTTCATGAAAGAGTGTCCTAAGAACCGGCAAGGTAATGGAAATTAGTGCAATAGAGCACAATTTTCATCAGTTGCTCCACCAGACACGACTGCACCTAGAGGAGTCACTTCTGATACTGAAGGAGGAGAAAAACCGCGTTCATGCGATCACTAGTCGTTAAGAGCAAAAGAATTCTCCAGACGTTGTCACTGGTATGATAAAAGTCTTTACTCTTGATGTTTATGCTTTGCTATACTCAAGAGCAAGTTTATCTTTTGTGACTCCTTATGTTGCAAATAATTTTGATGTTCTTCCTGAAAAACTTTGTGAATCCTTTTATATTTCTACACCTGTTTGGGAGTCTATTCTAGCTGAGGTAATATATTGTGATTGTGTCATTTCCATCAATCACAAGAACACCATGGCTGATTTAGTTGAGTTAGACATGGTAGATTTTGATGTCATTCTTGGTATGGACTATCTTCATGCATGTTATGCCTCTATTGATTGAAGATGTCACGCCCCGAGCCGACACCCTGGACGTGGCTGACACTTGAGAACCATTGCTGGCCCCAAGCGAACCCTTGGCCTGGCTTTCTTACTCAGTGGAAGACTTTACTCAAGATAATACTTTTAAAATAGTACACTAAACCGTTCAATATAAAGCTTACATTCTCTGCCAAAGTGGCAACTCAAGTCTCAACTTAACTGAAAAGGAAAGTAAAGACTCATGAACTAACATCGACTAACTGTGTCTATGAAGCCTCTAAACTCTGAGAGATATCGGCACAAGACCACTGATCATCCTAACAACTGATATAAGCAAGCAATAAAACAAAACATAACCAAAGGGATAATCCGGAAAGCCAGGAGACTCACCAACTGACTCTGAGTCCTCAACTGGATCAATGATGCGCTAGATGCTGATCCTGGTTACCTGTGTCTGCATCATAATAAGATGCAGGACAAATGGTATATGTACATTGAATGTACGAGTAACTGAGGGGAATTCTAAACCAAGACATAAGCTTGAAAGGAACTGAAGAACTTACCTGGCTTAACTGAACTGAACTGATTTCAATATAAAGCAGTGTATATAAATGAAGTATAAAGAAAAGGTTTAAAACATGGTTTTCAACTCTGTGTATTTAGAAATACAATAATAACTATGTATGTATGCAAACATACAATATGAACTCTGTTTGTATATGAAAATAAAAATATTTCTGATGTATATAAAAATACAAAGTACTGCTGTGAGAGTTTCTCTAATCGACAACCATCACTTAAGAGCTATCGTAATGATACAATGTTTTACCTCACGGTGACAGGGGCATCCTATACCTTGCTGGGGGTATAGAACCTGAACTACTAAGTGGATCCACTATTCTATGCTAAAAAGCACTACAGGAATCATCTAAAAAGAATGACCCTTTTCTACCCAAGATGGCTACATGGTTTATGGCGGCTTGGAGTTCTCTGAACTATCCCCCATATCGGTGCTCAATACTACTCCCAAAATATACTAGCTCTTTATGTTTTAAAAACATCACTTCTTTCTGTGGTTTGAGATAATTGCTCAAAACTTAGCTCAAAAGCTATCTTGGAAATCGCAGTTTCCCTTCTTGCTTAATTGTGAAAGCATTTACTCTTTTCTGAAAACTAGCTCAAAGGCTCTTTGGAAATCAAAGTTTCCTTACTTGTTTAAATATGAAAACATTTTAAACTCTTTGGGAATACATAGTCCCCATATACTTTTGAAGAAATGAACTTCAACTTTACTCTTTACTGAACTCAAAACTCAAGTCTTAAAACAAAGTTAAGTCATTTGCAAAATACATTGGAAGACTCTATGAACTTCTCTTGACTTGACTCTTAACTTTCCTTGAATTGAATTATGGATTTAAGGATTGTGATTTGTGATAGGAAAGATCTCATGATATTTAGGGATGATTTTAGATAGCTAAACATGAGAAAATATCAAGAATACACTGTCTGAAAGCTGGTCCGCGAAGCGGAGATGTATTTAAATTCTTAGTCATGAAATAAATTTTTAGGCAGAACGGTCCGTGACCGCTCCACAACGTGAGGGGAAATTTTCAAAGCTGAGGAATAGGTCCGCGTCGAGGACCTGGGACCCAGATTTACCCAACTTGTTCCTTCTTCATTTTCTAGCCCCAATTTGCCTTATTTCGATTCTTATTCTCCATATCTCTTTAGATTCAGGTATCCACAATATATACACAAGAATCTAACTCAAAGCAACTGTAATAATCAATCTTAAACTCTCAAGAACTCCTCAATCTCATCCCAAATTCAAGAACGAAAGCAATTCAAGAATATAACTCAAGAACATCAAATTCTCAATCTTCTTAGGATGAAATTACATTGGATAAAACATGTTTGGCACGTGGGAAAATGAACCCTACACTGTGTGAACTCACATACCTCTTTAGGGATCAACCCTTGTCAAAATCCACAAGCTAAACCTTCAAGAATGACGAACTTTGCTCTTTCTCCTCTTGCGTTCTTTCTCCAAAACCCTAGCGTAAATTTCTAATTCTCTAAACTGAACCAATTCAGTTTAGACCCCAATTTAATTGCTAAAAATGAATTAACTTAATTGAGTGGTGAAAAGACCATAATGCCCTTCTAAAATCCGGATTGGACTTTCCTTATTTGAACATTTCAACTTCCAATGGGCATAACTCACTCATATAAAATCGGAAGCGCAAACTCAGTGGCGTTGAAAAGATTATTCAAAGATCTTTCCTACGATATCTGGAAACACACCTAACTCATCCTGTAATAGATTAGTATGTCATAAATGAACACGATAACAAACATATCTAAATAAGGCTTGAATGCTCTATTCAAATGGTCCATGAATGATGCAGGCGCATTGGTCAAACCAAAGGACATAACTAAGAACTCATAATGACCATAACGGGTCCTGAATGCTGTCTGAGGAATATCACATTCCCTTAGTTTCAACTGATGGTAACCTGATCTGAGGTCTATCTTTGAGAAACACGAAGCACCCTGAAGCTTGATCGAAAAGATCATCAATTCTCAAAAAAGGATACTCATTCTTGATGGTAACCTTGTTTAACTAATGGAAATCTATACACATCCTAAGGGAACAATCTTTCTTTCTCACAAATGGGACCGGAGCGCCCCAAGGTGAGATACTTGGTCAAATGAAACCTTTCTCTAAAAGATCTTTCAACTGCTCTTTTAATTTTTTCAACTCTGCTGGTGCCATTCTATATGGCAGAATATGGATAGGACAAGTATTTGGAAGAAGGTCTATACCGAAGTCTATTTCTCTCTCAGGAGGGACTCCGAGAAGATCATCAGGAAAGACTTCTGGAACTATCTTACTACTGAAATTGACTGAATATGAGGTATCTCAACACTAGAGTCCTTAACTCGAACTAAGTGATAGACACACCCCTTGGAAACTAAGTTTCTTGCCTTAAGGTATGAAATAAAACGACCCTTAGCCACTGCTGAACTACTCTTCAACTCTATAACTAGTTCACTGGAAACTGAAACTTGACAACTCGAGTTCTACAATAAATGGAGGCATAACAGGCATGAAGCCAGTCCATACCTAGAATGACTTCAAAATCTACCATGTCTAAGTTAATTAAATCAGCTATGGTGTCTTTGTGATTTATGGAAACGGAACAATCATGATAGACTTTTTCAGCTAGAATAAACTCACCAACAAGTGTAGAAAAACTGAAGGGCTCAAGAAGTTTCTTAGGAAAAACATCAAAATTGAAGACTTGGATCATACCAGTGACCACATCTGGCGAATCCTCTTGCTCTCGGCGACTAGCGATAGCATAAAAATGGTTTCTTCTCCGCCTGCCCTTGAAGTAGTTCATCCAGATACAGCTATATCTGGCGGAGCAACTGAAGAAGACTGGGCTCTATTGCCCCCACTACCATTACTCTGTCTGCTCTTAGGACACTCTCTCATAAAATAACCGTTTTGGCCACACTTGAAGCAACTAGTAGAGGCATCCCGACATACCCCTGAGTGGCTCCTACCATACTTAGCACATACAGGAGTCTTAGTACCCCCTTGTGCCTTACTACCTTGCGAATGCGTAGATCTAGCTCTGAAGTTTTGGAATTTTGACTATTATACTCACATTTGTTCCTTGGTGCAAGTGCACTAGCAGATGATGGAGAAGATCCTTCCTGCTTATGTTGGAAAAAAGACCGGTTCGCATTACTTTTTTGTTGTTCGGATTCATTCTCTGATGTATTAGCCCTTTTATTCTAAAGCTCTTCTCTATCTTTCAACTGGTTCTTCTCAACTTGTTGCACATGGATCATCAGCCTTGCTATGCCCATGTAACTTATTAGCATGGCTGCCTTACTTTTCTTGCTTGATAGACGAGTCAACTCAACTACGAATAACCTCATCCTGCTCCTCATGTTAACAACCATCTCTTTGCTTCTCTTAGCTTACGAGGAAAGAAACACCTCCTGAAGGCACTCTCGACCATAGGCCAACTCAAAATTGGTTACGCGCAAGCATGAGTTAGAAAGAAACTGTATAGAGATGACCTCTATCACACGAAATGAATATGAAAGAAGTGAGATACTTCCTAAATATTGTAGCCTCCTAATTATAGATGTGGCGCGCTTCACACTGATAACTAGGACTCTACAGATGGATTCATAGACTCCCTAGGACTCTTGAACTATGTGCTCTGATAACAAGTTTGTCACGCCCTGAGCCTACACCCTTGACGTGGCCGGCACTTGAGAACCATTGATGGCCCGAAGCGAACCCTTGGCCTGGCTTTCTTACTCAGTGGAAGACTTTACTCAAGATAAATACTTTTAAAATAGTACGCTGAACTGCTCAATAAATAATTGAGAATGTAATAAATAGGATTCACCGCAAAAGTGGCAACTCAAGTCTCAACTTAACTGAAAAGGAAAGTAAAGACTCATGAACTAACATCAACTAAATCTGTCTATGAAGCCTCTAAACTATGAGGGATGTCGGGAAAAGACCCCCGATAATCCTAACAACTGAAATAAGCAACCAATAAAACAAGATATAACCAAAAGGATCCTCCGGAAATTAAGGAGGCTCATCAACTTACTCTGAGTGATCAACTGGATCAACGATGCGCTGGATTTTGATCCCGGTTACCTGTGTCTGCATCATAATAAGATTCAGGCCAAATGGCATCTGTACATTATATGTATGAGTATGAGAGGGGAATTCTAAAACAAGACATAAGCTTGAAAGGAACTGAAGAACTTACCTGGATCAACTAAACTGAACTGATTTCAATATAAAGCAGTGTATATAAATACAGTATAAAGAAAAGCTTTAAAACATAGTTTTCAACTTTGTGTATTTAGAAATACAATAATAACTCTGTATGTATGCAAATATACAATATGAACTTTGTTTGTGAATGAAAACACAAATATTTCTAATGTATATAAAAATACAAAGTACTGCTGTGGGAGTTTCTCTAACCGACAACCATCACTTAAGAGCTATCGTGATGATACAATGTTTTGCCTCACGCTGCCAGGGCTGTCCTATACCTTGCCGGGGGTATAAAACCTGAATTACTAAGTGGATCCACTAGTCTATGCTAAAAAGCACTAAAGGAATCATCTAAAAAGTATGACCCTTTTCTACCCATGATGGCTTCATGGTTTATGGCAGCTTCGAGTTCTCTGAACTCTCCCCCATATCGGTGCTCAATACTACTCCAAAAATAAACTAGCTCTTTATGTTTTAAAAACATAACTTCTTACCGTGGTCTGAGATAATTTCTTATAACTTAGCTCAAAGGCTATCTTGGAAATCTCAGTTTCCCTTCTTGCTTAATTGTGAAAGCATTTACTCTTTTCTGAAAACTAGCTCAAAGGCTCTTTGGAAATGAACTTCAACTTTTCTCTTTACTGAACTCAAAACTCAAGTGTTAAAACAAAGTTAAATCATTTGCAAATGACTTTTGGAAGACTTTATGAACTTCTCTTGACTTGACTCTTAACTTCTCTTGACTTCACTCTTAACTTTCCTTGAATTGAATTATGGATTCAAGGTTTGTGATTTGTGATAGGAAAGATCCCATGATATTTAGGAATGAATTTAGATAACTAAACATGAGAAAATATCAAGAATTCACTGTCTGAAAGTTGGTCCGTGATGCAGAGATGTATTTAAATTTTTAGTCGCGAAATAAATTTTTAGGCAAAACGGTCCGTGACCGCTCTGCAATGCGAAGGGAAATTTTAAAATCTAAGGAACAGGTCCGCGACACGGAACTGGTACCCAGATTTGCCCGACTTGTTCCTTCTTCGTTTTCTAGCCCCAATTTGCCTAATTTTGATTCTTTTTCTCCATATCTCTTTAGATTCAGGTAACCAGAACATATACACAAGAATCTAACTCAAAGAAACTCTAATAATCAATCTTAAACTCTCAAGAACTCCTCCATCTCATCCCAAATTCAAGAGCGAAAGCAATTCAAGAATATAACTCAAGAACTTCAAATTCTCAATCCTTTTAGGAAGAAATTACATTGAATAAAACATGTTTGGCGCGTGGGTGAACGAACCCAATATTGTGTGAAATCACATACCTCTGTAGGGATCAACCCTTGTCGAAATCCACAAGCTAAACCTTCAAGCACGATGAACTTTGCTCTTTCTCCTCTTTTCTCCTCTTGCGTTCTCTCTACAAAACCCTAGCGTAAATTTCAAATTGTCTAAACTGAACCAATTCAGTTTAGACCCCAATTTAATTGCTAAAAATGAATTAACTTAATTGGGTGGTGAAAAGACCATAATGTCCTTGTAAAATCCGGATTGGACTTTCCTTATTTTAACAACCCAACTTCCAATGGGCATAACTCACTCGTACGAACTGGGAATCGCGCAAACTTGGTGGCGTTGGAAAGATTATTCCAAGATATTTCCTACGATATCTAGAAACACACCTAACACATTCTGAGATAGGAGTTATGGTCATTTGAAGTTGACCCAAAACTCAAACTTAACTTCACTTAACCAATTTTTCTAGATTTTTATTATTTTCAAAAATCACTCTTTCTAATTATAGTTCTTTCTAGTTCTCTCAATTTGAGAGATGTTGCAGTAGAACTCGAGTTGTTAGGTTCCAAATTCATAATGAGCCAGTTATAGACTGGAGTAGCATTTCAACAGTTCCTAAGGGTCGTTTCTTTTCGTACCTTAAGGCGAGAAAGTTAGTTTCCAAGGGTTGTGTCTATCACTTAGTCCGAGTTAATGTCTTTAGTGTTGAGACACCTCCTATTGAGTCATTTCCAGTTATGAGTGAGTTTCCAGAAGTCTTTCCTGATGATCTACCAGGAGTCCCTCCTGAGAGAGAGATAGACTTCGGTATAGATATTCTTCAAGACCCTCGTCCAATATCTATTTCGCCATATAGAATGGCTCTAGAAGAGTTGAATGAGCTTAAAGAACAGTTGAAAAATATCTTTGATAAGGGTTTTATTCGACCAAGTGTCTCACCTTGGGGAGCTCCGATCTCATTTGTGAGAAAGAAAGATAGTTCCCTTAGGATGTGTATAGATAATTGCCAGTTGAACAAGGTTACCATCAAGAACAAGTATCCTCTTCCAAGAATTGATAATCTTTTCGATCAACTTCAGGGTGCTACTTGTTTCTCTAAGATAGACCTCAGATCTGGCTACCATCAGTTAAGAGTAAAGGAATGTGATATTCCAAGGACAGCTTTGAGGATTCGTTATGGTCATTATGAGTTCCTAGTTATGTCCTTTGTTTTGACCAATGCGCCTACAACATTCATGGACCTTATGAATAGAGTATTCAAGCCTTATATAGATATGTTTGTTATCGTATTCATTGATGACATACTAATCGATTCAAGGAATGAAGAAGATCGTGTTATTCATCTCATAATAGTTCTCCAAACTCTAAAGGATAGAGAGTTGTATGCCAAGTTCTCTAAATGTGAGTTTTGGTTTGAGTCTGTGGAATTCGTACGCCACACTGTGTCTGGAGCAGGAATTAAAGTTGATACTCAAAAAATAGAGGCAGTTCAGAATTGGCCTAGACCCACATCTCCAACTAATATAAGGAGTTTCTTAGGTTTGGCTGGCTATTATAGAAGGTTCGTAGAGGGGTTCTCATATATTTCATCCCATTTAACCAAGTTAACTCAGAAAATGGTGAAATTTCAATGGTCTGAAGCTTGTGAGAAAAGCTTCTAGGAATTGAAAAGAGGTTGACTACTTCCCCCGTTTTGACCTTACCAGAAGGTACTTAAGGTTTTGTCATATATTGTGATGCATTTAAAGTTGGTTTGGGTTGTGTGCTAATGCATAATGGAAAGGTTATAGCTTATGCCTCTAGACAGTTGAAGGTTTATTAGAGGAACTACCCAACCTATGATCTAGAGTTGGCTGCCGTAGTTTTTGATTTGAAAATATGGAGCCATTATCTTTATGGTGTTCAGGTGGATGTGTTCACCGATCACAAGAGTCTTAAATATATGTTTAGTCAGAAAGAGTTTAATCTCAGACAAATGAGGAGGTTAGAATTACTCAAGGATCATGACATGTGTATTCTTTATCACCCAGGTAAGGCTAATGTTATTGCTGATGCCTTGAGCAGGTTGTCTATGGGTAGTACCACCCATTTTGAGGAAGATAAGAAAGAGTTAGCAAAAGATGTGCACAGACTTGCACACTTGGGAGTCCGACTAATGGATTCCACAGAAGGATGAGTAGTGATGATGAATGGGGCTGAATCATCATTAGTGTTAGAAGTAAAAGAGAAGCAAGACCAAGATCCTATTTTGCTTGAATTGAAGGCAAATGTTCATAAGCAAAAAGTATTGGCTTTTGAACAAGGGGGAGATGGCGTATTGAGATATCAAGGTAGGTTGTGTGAACCAAGGGTGGATGTACTCCAAGAAAGGATCAAGGAGGAAGCTCATAGCTCCAGATATTCCATTCATCCGAGTTCTGATATACCATGAGTTTACGATATTGTTAATACATTTCACTTAAGAGTTTAGCGTGTCTAGGGCCATTCTGTATTAGTATTAATGTGTTTTTATCCTATTTGCAGGAAATAAGTTCGGACGCGGAAGTAGAGAGACACAGCTGAAGAATTTTGTAGAAAAATGCATCTACTGACATGACCTACGGACCGTAGGTCCAGTCACGTTTCGTAGGTGGTAGGCGTAGATGGACAGGTATGGCTTGAAGGAAAATCAGGGAATTCTTGACCAAGTGTGGAACCACAGTTACGAATGACGGATCGTAGGTCGACCTACGGGCCGTCCTACAACTCCATCAAATGATTCAGAGAAGGGGGTTCCAGTACCTAATTTCAAAAGTTTAAGTATGGAGCTACGGAGGAGGATGCACGGAACGTGGATCGAGTCACGGTTCGTCCTGCTTAACCATCTATTGTTACTAATAGTTGAAGATTTTGAGCTTTGGAGAAATGCCTAAGTC
Organism: Solanum lignicaule; assembly: GCA_029582545.1. Classification (NCBI taxonomy): domain Eukaryota; kingdom Viridiplantae; phylum Streptophyta; class Magnoliopsida; order Solanales; family Solanaceae; genus Solanum; species Solanum lignicaule. Next base: position 25,105 of record JAJOOF010000728.1, read on the forward strand.
CTATACCACGGAAGGGACCTACAAACTGTAGGTCAGTCCACGGTCCATAGATCAGTGTCGTAGATCAAAATAGCGTCCAGAAATTTTATTTCCTTATTTCGTTTCCTTTTTAGTTAGGACATGTTTTTCTATAAATAGGAGATGTAAACCTCATTTTTGGGGGTTAGACTTTATTGTTAACTTTTAGTTTTCTTGGGAATTAACTTGCAAACAATATCAATTTGATTTCCTAATTTCGGTTTATAAAGATTCTTGCTTTGAATTTCAATTGAAGATTTTGGGTTTCTTCTACTCATTACGTAAGTTCATGAATTCTTCTTCTAACATTATGAATTGTGTTCTTGCTACTATGGGTAACTAAATCCACAACTAGGGTTGTGGGAACCATGAGCGATTAACAATGTATGAATAGTAACTAAGTAATTCTTGAATAGTATTAATGCATGCATTGATAATTTTTTCATTTAGAAGTCTTTTTAATAGTGCGCAACGTTAGAACTTGCCTTGTTGCTATTTACCGGACCAAGGAGGTAGTTAATAAGAAAAGAATTATCAACATAGATTTAGTGTAATGCTATCTAATAGTCTAATGTCAATTGGTGCGAGGGTGAAAACTAAGCCATACATTGATGTGATGTCTAATATGAGGCAAACGTAAGGGTTAGTAAATTATACACACGTAGTCGGACCAATGTGCGGGGTGAAATTCTCTATTTGCCGGACCAAGGATTTAGAGATATATGACTTACCACTTTGCATGTGATACACTAGGAAAGGATTACTATTACTAGGATTACCGCGTTATGAGCTAATGAGGAACACATACACCCTAGTTACTTTCTCTCATTGATAACAACTAAAGTTCGAATCTTGCTCACTTGATCTCTAAACTACAATCAATTATTTGTTACACACCCCCCCTCCCCTTTACTTACTTGTCTCAGAAATACGTTGGCTAAATGAATATAATTGTAAGTTAAGTTTAAGTTTAAACCATATTCCTAGTGGGATCGACCCCAACCTTCAAGTTGGGTTCTTTACTTGATAACGATCGCTTATACTTGAGATGTATCATGACTTGAGTGAATTTTATTGGTGGATAGTATGAAGAAGGGCATTGCACAGTTTGTTGCTAGGTGCCCGAATTGCCAACAAGTTAAGGTAGAGCATCAAAGGCCTGGTGGTATGGTTCAGAATATAGAACTTTTGGAATGGAGGTAGGAGATGATCAATATGGACTTCATCACAGGTTTACCACGGTTTCGCAGGCAACATGATTCGATTTGGGTGATTGTTGATAGAATGACAATATCAGCCCACTTTTTGCCGGTAAAGACTACCCATTCAGCAGAAGATTATGCTAAGTTGTATATTCAAGAAATGGTTAGACTTCATGGGGTACCAGTGTCGATCATTTCAGACAGAGGTGCACAATTTACTGCACAGTTCTGGAGATCTTTTCAGAAAGGCTTGGGTTCAAAGGTGAACTTAAGTACTGCTTTTCATCCTCAGACAGATGGTCAAGCAGAGCACACTATTCAGACCTTAGAGGATATGTTGAGGGCTTGTGTGATTGATTTCAAAGGTAATTGGGATGATCACCTACCTCTTATTGAATTTGCTTACAATAATAGTTACCACTCTAGCATCCAAATGGCTCCTTATGAAGCTCTTTATAGGAGAAGATGCAGATCTTCTATTGGATGGTTTGAAGTTGGTGAAACTAGGTTGATAGGACCAGACTTAGTTCATCAAGCTATGGAGAAAGTGAAAGTGATTCAAGAGAGGTTGAAAACAGCGCAGGGTCGTCAGATATCCTACACTGATGTTAGGAAAAGGGAGTTAAAGTTTGAAGTAGATGATTGGGTATACTTGAAAGTTTCACCCATGAAGGGTGTTATGAGATTTGGTAAGAAGGGGAAACTTAGTCCCCGGTATATTGGCCCTTACAGAATATCCAAGAGAATTGGCAATGTATCTTATGAGTTAGAGCTACCACAAGAGTTAGCAGCGGTTCATCCGGTATTTCACATTTGTATGTTGAAAAAGTGCATAGGCAATCCTTCATTAATCATACCAACTGAAGATATTGGTATCAACGATAACTTGTCCTATGAGGAAATTCCGGTTCAGATTCTAGATTGCCAAATCCGCAAGTTGAGGACTAAGGAAGTAGCATCAGTCAAAGTTCTTTGGAGAAATCAGTTTGTTTAGGAAGCTACTTTGGAAGCTGAGGAAAATATGAAGAAGAGATATCCACATCTCTTTGAAACCGGAGAAATTTCAGACCAAGGTACTAATTCTCTTCTTAGTGCTCTTTAATTTATAAGTTGGCATGTTGTATTTGCATTGTTTTTTGTTTGAGCTGAATGTTAGATGTTACACCCTTAGCCTAGTAAGACTAATCTCATTAGAGGACAAATGTTCCCAAGGAAGAGATATTGTAACATCTCGCTAATTGAAAGAACTAGAAAGAGATAGAATTGGAAATAATCATTTTAGAAAAGAATGAAAAATCTGGAAAATTGGTTAAGTTAAGTTTGAGTTTTTGGTCAACTTAAAATGATCCTAACTCCTAACTCAGGATGCTTTAGGTGTGCATATAGATACCATAGGAAATATCTTGGAATTAGCTTTCCAACGCCGCCGAGTTTGCACGATTCTGAGTTCGTATGAGTGAGATATGCCCATTTGAAATTGGGCTATTCAAATAAGGAAGTCTAATCCGGATATTGGAAGAGTATTTTGGTATTTTCCATACTCAATTATTTTAATTCGTTTTTAGGAGTTAATTTGGGGTCTAATCAAAATTAGATCAGTTTAGTCAATTGGAAATTCACGCTAGGGCTTGGAGAAAAGAGAAAAGAGGAGAAAGTAGAAGAAAGTTCAAGATTCATCAAGTTCTTCAAGAATCGCTTGTGGATTTCGTCAAGGGGTGATCCCTACGAGGTGTGTGAGATCACATATCGTTGGGTTAGTTCACCCACGTGCCAATCATGATTCAATTTAGCGAAGTTGTATTATTTTTAAAGCAAATCCTATGAGTTCTTGATATTAATTCGTTCGAAATCCTAGGGGTTCTTGTTGTTGAAGTTTCTTGAGGTTGATTCATGTATTTAGGTGTGATTTAGAGTTGAATATTGCATATATTGAGGGTATAGTTTATCCTAAGTGTTTGGGGAAAGAACTAAGTTGAATTAGGGGTTTTAGAGTTGAAAAACAAAGAAGAAAAGTCGGAGGTCTCCTGGACATGGGCATGAGGCGCCGCCCCAGCTAGAGCGCCCCAAAAGGGTCTTTGAAATTTGGGCTCTGGGGTGACGCGCCAGCCAGAGCGTTCCAACCCTGCCCCTTAAATTCAAGGGCTGGATCCTCACGCCTCTCAAAGCGCTAGGGACGCTAGTTCTTCTCATTCTTCCCCCACCTTTCCATACTAGTTCCTTAGCTACGTACCTATATTTTCTAGTTGATTCCAACACTCTAAGGTACGTATAAACATCATGAAATCACCCGTAAACATGAGATTATGAACCTTGAATCTATAATTCATTTCAAGGAAAGTTAAGAGTCAAGTCAAGAGGCTAAGAGTTAAGTCAAGAAAAGTTCATAAAGTTTTCCAAAAGTCTTTCACAAACGTTTTAACTTTGTTGTAAAACTTAAGCTTTGAGTTGAGTAGAGAGTAAGAGTAAAGTTCAATTCTTCAAATATTATATAGGAACTAAGTATTCCCAAGAGTTAAAAATGTTTTTACAATTGAGCAAGAAGGGAAACATCGATTTCCAAGATATTTTTTAAGCTAAATTTTGAGTAATTATCTCATACCAAAGAAAGAGTTTTTGTTTTTAAAACATATGAGTTAAGTATATTTTGGGAGTAGTATTGAGCACCGATATGTGGACGTGAATTCATAATAACTCAAGTCTCCATAAACCATGTAGTCATCATGGGTAGAAAATGATCATACTTTTTAGATGATTCCTTAAGTGCTTTTTAGCATAGGCTAGTGGATCCACTTAGTTAAGGCGTTCTATATGACGGCAAAGTATAGTACAGTTCTGGCAGCGTGGGCAAGATGTTGTATCATCACTTAGGCTCATAGTGATGGTTGTCGGTTAGAGAAACTCCCACATTATTATATTACTTTATTCTATAAGTAAGTTGAGTTGTTATCGCATTTCTTTAACAAACTCAATTGTTTTCTACTATTTAAGGTAAGTGTTCCTTTCAGATTCTTTTCAAGATTACATTTTGTTTTAGTATTCCCCCCGCATACTCGTACATTCAATGTACTAATGCAATTTGACCTGCATCATTTTATGATGCAGACACAGGTAACCAGGATCAACATCGAGCACCTCGTTGATCCAATTGAGCACTCAGAGTCAGTTGGTGAGCCTTCTTGCTTTTCAGAGGAATCCTTTTACTTAGTTTTTAGGTATTCCAGTTGTTAGGATGATCGGGGGTCTTGTCCCGACATCCCTCATTGTTTAGAGGCTTCATAGATGAGTAGTTATAGTCCTTTAGTCTTTCCGTTTTCAGTTGTATACGTTAAGACTTGAGTTGCCATTTTGGCTAAGCATGAGTTATGTTTTGAGACTATTTCTTATGTTTAAGTCTTCCACTGAGTAAGTAAGTCAGGACAAAGGTTCGCTTGGGGCCAGCAATAGTTCTCGAGTGTCAGTCCCGCCCAGGGTGTAGGCTCGGGGAGTGACAAGAAAATTTTGACATACCATATTAAAAGCAAATATTATAGCACATTCATGGTATGAATAGTAAAGGGCAAAATAATTCATGCATTCATTGTATGACTACAAAAAGAAAAAAAAGGCATGCATTCATTGTATGTGCATTCATTGTATGAATACAATAAGAGAAAAAGGCACATTCGTGATAATTCAATTTAGGTCTTCCATTTTCCAATTAATGTATAAATGAATTGTTTTTAAAAAAAAATTCCTTCTGACGTTTTAATAGACAATGTATGTGTTACTCACCTAAAAAGTTGCATAGAATTTTTGAGAATTGCAAACAAATAATATTAAGGAGCATTGAAAAGTTCCCAAAGTGCTTTTATTATTTCTTATCTATATATGTAGCTCACATAATTGATTTTTACATGGCAAGACTTCTATAATATTTCACTTTCTTACATTTCTTTAGTTTTTTTTTGCCCCTATTGCCTCCATCAAATTGCTTGTCATAAATCATGAATGGAAGACAAAATTGTAACAAAAACATGCATATGAGATCAAGATTAGTTGAAATTAAACGTTTCCAAATTAAAAAAATAGCTCAAATCTCGTGGATCAGTTCAATATCAAAAATCATTCGGAGAACGATACTCTTTTTTTTAGATCCAAAATCGGGTCCTTGAAAAAATCTGGTTAGAGTCAAAGAAATGGATCAAACCCAGCCCATCTCAATAGTAGAAAGCACTACAATTAATAAAAGGAAAGTCTATAAGGTTCTCGAAGGGTTTCTTGACTGACCTCTCCTCTCTTCTCCTTCTTTTTTGTCATTGCCGCTTGTCCACACTAATCTTCTGCTGTGGTGGGTGAGTCGTTCTTGAGGTGAAGAGATTTGGGCTATGGTTGGTCGGAGCTGGATTGGCACAGCACGATTATGAGTCTCCATCTTCTTCTGAGCTCAGGTAAGGAGATCTTCTTAGTTTTTCGTATTTCATTCTTGTGTTGATAGATTTGTTTCTTTATGTTTGGCTTGTTGGATTTGATTTAGGTGTGTAGCATCTTGTTCCAATACTACTGAAGCTAGTAAGTTTACCTTCTTTTTCTCAAATCTGTCACAACCATCTTCAGGTACATCTCCTAAGCTTTTAGATAATTTACCATTTATTAAGTCTTTTCTTTGATGGTTGAATCTCATATGGATAGTAATACCACCATCTAAAGATTAGACCACCTAAAGTTTATACTTAACTTTTTTACTTTATTAATGCATATACCTATAAGGCGTTGTCACGACCCAGACCGTCGTGATTGGCACGCACACTAACCATCCAGTGGGAGAACCACTACTAAGCAACTAAACCAAAACTAAGACAATTAAGTTACGGAAGTAAGTTAATTAACTAAACAAATGTGGAATTAAATACCTAGAACCTAAAAGTCAATGTACCAAATCTCTACTACGACAATTCTAAAAACAAGGGATACAACCCCGAAACTAAACAACACCATTAAGAAATAGTTTGAGTCCGAAAAGAGTGGACTTAAACAAGAAAGATCCACGGCAACCCGAAAGAACTGGCTCACCCTTGAATCCGGTCACGCTCAATAGTTGTTGACACCCAATTTTGACCGACCTTTAACCCTCTTTGGGAATGCTATTCGATTAAATACGTATTTTTAAAATATATTTCGAGTTCAAGATTTTAGTCGATTTTGTCTAAAAATTATATATTTTAGTAAGCTGGATTTATAAAAATTATTGTAATTATTATTAAATTATTATTATATTTATCGATAGTTAAACTCGAAATAATTACTTATTTAAATTTTTTAAGAAACTTAGATGTGTATAATATATATGGAAATATTTTAAAATATATAGTATTTTATTAATTGGATAGGAATTCCTAAATTTTCCTCCAAATCATTTAAATTTTAACCTATTCTATTCTAATTCATTTCAATTCTAGCCACTCTAGTTCAAACTTTCATTTCAATTATAACCAAGTATCTATTCCAATTCTAGCCTATTTAATTCAATTCCAAATCACCAAGCATTTTAATCATAGCCGTCGATATCATCCTTTAAATCCCAGCCTCTCATCTTAACATGAATCAATGGTTTAGATTAAATCTCCTATCTCTTTTCTATTTTAATAAAAAAAGACCCCAAACCCTAATTCATTCTTCTTCTTCTCCCTATCTAATCAGTGCCGCAGACCCCTTTAGGTCCTCTCCATTTTTCTCCGGCGAGAGCAGCCATGCGCACCAGCCGGCGAAAACAACAACTTTAAACTCCGACCTGCAAGTGGTCGCGAAACCAGCAGCTCCAGCAGCAACTAGGAGAGCCACCGGTTGACCCCAATCGTCGGGGAGCCCTCGTCTTCCTCTCTTCCTCTTTCCCTGTCGTTCCTCTTTCTCCTCCTTCCTCTTTCCTCGATGCTCAGATCAGCGATTCTGGCAAAGGCAACACGAGAACCAGCAGCTGTAGGCGGCCAATTCGGCGCCTCCTCTCTGTCTTCTTTCCGGCGAGGACCACCGGTGAAATCAGCAGCGCCACTAGTCGCCCGCTTCTCCGAGGATGACAACAACAACACCAACCAGCGAAACTCCATGCGAACGAAAGCTCCGGCCAGTGACTCAGCAAACAAGCAACATAAAATATGATAATAAAGTTCACTCAGAGCTCGATATTTTGGTTGGTTTTAAGATGGATCTCAACAGATCCATCCAGGTTTGTTCTCTTTTATTTAAATCTCATTTTAATAAATTCCTTAGTGTGACTGATTTCAATGTATGCTTCACTTGTTAAAATCAATATTGTATGTGAAATTTTCTCATCTTAAGCATATGCTATGTGTTGTCTTGAATCTGTGAAACACAATTATAGTTTAGTCCTTTGGATTGGATTACAGCATGTTTCAAATTGTTATACTGTTGAGGTTTTATTCATATTAATATGATGTGTGATTAAATTTGTATTAAAATTTTGCTTAAAATTAGAGGTTTGTGCTTGCTTATTTCCCTTTTTTTTAGTGATTCTTGAAGCTGATTTAGTGGTTCTTGATGGGAGATTTGATCTAATTGTTTGATTATTTCCTTAGTTAACTGGATTAGTTGTCCATTGCCGATTGTGATCGACATGGATGTGATGATTGCCCTTAATTGATTACTGTTTCCTCTTTCTTTGTTGCTCTGGTTTAGACTTGCCTAGTATATCTTGTACAATTTTTGGTAAAATTGTGGTATGATTATTCCTTCCTTAATATAGCATTGTTTTAAATTGATAGTTTTGATCGGCTGAGTGTAGTTACCTCAACTAAAGCGGGCAGATTTGCCTTTATTTGGTAAAATAATAAATAAATTAAAATCTAATTTGGCGATCCTTTGAAATAAGGAAAATATTATATTAATTGATTCCTTAAAATATTAATTTTCCTTATATGTGCCCCTCTTCTACTATATAAATAGGACCTCTCCCTTCATTATAAAATACTCTCACATCCGGACATTGGCTTACACTCAAAAAAAAAAAGACTAAAAAAATATAGCTCTCTACTCTTAAAAAAAGAATTACATTTTCCGGTAAACATTAAAGTTCCTCTCTACTTGCTATTTTGCAGTGTTCAGGTTGGTTATTGGATTAAGTGTGGATCTTCATTGTTGTTTTCTTTTACTGCATAACTGGTTAGTATCCTTTATACATGTTTAATTTATGTTCTGCATCGTCTTAGTTATCTTAAGTCCAAAATTGGGTATTAATAAATAAAAGGAAGCATCCGGGTCAGTTTTCTTCTCCCTTATTGTGTGTGATATTATATTTTTCTTGAATGAATTGTTTGTTCGAATTTGGTGTGTATGCTCTGAGATATTTTATAATTAGTTTGTTGTACTATCCATTCACTCTTTCACTTTGGTTTAGCAGGTTGAATTTAGTTCTGGGAGTTTGAAGAGTTGCCTGGGATGGGTCATTGGGACAAGATTTCTTTTCTTTTTAGCTATAATATTTGTATTTACTATTATGGTTCTGTAATATTTTTTTTGTAACTCTAACTCTCTTCATATATGAAATAATTTGGGGAAATCGTGTAAGGGGGAGGGGGATTTCATGCTAATTGTTTTATTTATTTACTTCATTATTTGTGATTGCTAAATTTATCCATGTTGCTTAAATCACTTGAAACATGCGAGCATTTCTAAATATATATATATATATATATATATATAATCTGCATTTTTATAAATAATAATAAAAAAAAGCATCTTAATTAAATAGCCTATTAACAGATCTAGTAATTTCAGCATATTTATTATTTCAGATAATTGTCTTATACTTGTTAATCACTTAGATAGCATGTCTATAGGCTTCTAATAATTTTCAACATGTCCAAAATTGAAATAAATCTATTATAGATAATTGTTGCTCTCTATTTAATAATTTATGCATCATGATTACTTGTTTGTTGCCATTTAAGATAATTTAATTACCTGCTTCGGCTTGATTATAACTAATTAAAATCAACACACATAATTAGTTTCTGCAATGTTAATGATTAAATATTTTCTGCATGTTTAAGAGTTCAATCAGTATGATAATAATTAACTAAAATCTGAATTGTTTTAAATGTTTGCCTGCTTATGTTAATTAATTAGTCTAAGTAATTCAGCTGTTTAATAACTTGATCCTGTCAATTAACTGATCAAGTTCTAACAAATTTGCATGTTAACCATTTAGAAATCATGCTTATAGGTTTATTAATCAAATTTTCAGCATGTCACTAAAATCTGAAATTGTAATTCAAAGGTTAGGATTTGAATAAATTAGACTAATCATATGTCTATTGCCATTGTGATGTGTTTATGAATCAGTAAATAAATAATCTCCAGCCTATTTATAACTGAAATAAAATTTGTTATACATATTTTTCTGCCACTTTAAATAAATAAATCAGCTAATATTTCTGTAGCTAATAATCGGATTGCCACTTAAGGTAATTTCTGCATTAGTAAACTAATCTCTTACTGCTCTTAAAAAATACTTTTTCATGCTGTAATATTTTCAGCCACTTTCTAAAATTAGCTAATAGAATAGTTTTCTGCATTAGTAATAAAATTTGCTACTGTCCTAAAGATTTTCTGCATGTGATCACTTTACCTGACACTTAAAAAATGAAAAAATAAAATAAAAACTAACAATTGCTTTCTGCATGCCATTTTAAAATTGGTCCTAAGTTATGTCTGCATTATGCCTGTTTAATGATGCCCCTTTTAAACTTAACATGCTCAGTTATTTGTTCTTCTGCATTAATAATGGTTTGGTTACTAAGATCAGTTTAATTAAATAAATTCTGCAACTTGTCGTAATTTTCTGTGTATCTCTGAAATTAATCAATAAATTGTTATAATACTGTTATGCTTGTATGTACACACTTAGCATGAAACCTTCACTAATTATGTGTTGTTTGCAAGCATGTTAATTAAAACTTAGAGGTCAACATGAGACTTTATGTGCTAAGTGTTGTCTAATGTGTTTTGCTTGGTGTCTAGGTGGCTTATTTAGAAGCATATATTTTATTTTAGTCTAAATCCACCCTAATAGTAGTACAATGTCTCTTGGTCCTTAAGCGGGGACGCTAGGCACCTTTTAGAGATGAAATGCATACGGAAGGTGGGTTAGGGGTAGTTTAGGCCCTGTGGAGATGATAACATTGCCTCGAGCCTTAAATGACAAACATTTGTTTTGTCTGTCCCTATATAGAAGCCGAGCGCTGATCCGTAATGTCCTTCAGAGTCTCCCTTTCCTTTTGTCTCTTTATTTATTTATAATTATAATTGTCTGGGGTAGCTTAAATAAAAATATAAAATTGTTTGCCTATTTACCTGTGCAATTTCTGTCTCCTCGCTTATCTCTTTACTAACTGTTTAATATTTATTTGTTATTATGTTATCACTTAGTCTTGCATGTTTAACTAATTAATTAAAATAACTAAAGTGCATTTAATTGTTTGATATTATATCACCTAGTTTTGCATGCTTAATTAATTAAATAACAAATAACTGAAGTAACCTTAATTTTTTAATGTCATTTATCTCTTAGTAAGCATGTTTAAGTTAAATAACCTAAATATTGAAGTGACCTTAATTGTTACTTGTAACCCCCACATAAATTGCATGAGATACGGTCGAGACCCACATTTGTGGATCTCGAGGGATGCCTAACACCTTTCCCTCAAGGTAACTTGAAACTCTACCCTGATCTCTGGTTTGTTGATCTTAGTTAGATTTAGCTAGGTTAGATAGGTTCCCTAACTCGCCTTAATTCGTTAGGTGGCGACTCTTCAAATCACCCAAAGGCCCAAAAGGAGTTGTTAGGTCGAAACCCGTTTTTGCGAAAAACGGGGTGCGACAATAGTCATCTAGCTGAAGTCTATCAATAGCCACATGAAGATACCTTGTACACAACGAAGAAAGAGCAAGTGCAGTATCAGTACACAACCAAAGTGTACTAGTAGGATAACGCGGCTATCCCAATAAGTGTAACATACATTATTGATATACCGTGAATTTATAGTATTTTTAATACATTTCACTTAAGAGTTGTGTGTGTCTAGGGGAATTTCGTATTGGTTTTTTATGTATTTTTATTATGTTTGCAGGAAATATGTTCAGACGCGAAAATTGAGAGACAGAGCTGAAGAATATGCAGAAAAGCGCATCTACGGATGTGATTGATGGACCGTAGGTCCATTCACGTTCTGTAGATGATGATCGTAGATGGACTAGCAAGGCATGGAGGAAGATCAGGGAATTCTTGACCAAGTGTTGAACCACAGTTGCAAACGACGGACCGTAGATTGATCTACAGACTGTACTGTTGATCCGTCAAATGCGACTGAGAGGGGTTTCAGTACCTGATTTTGGAAGATTCTAAGTATGGAGCTACAAAGGATGATCTACGGACCGTAGACTGATCTACGGACCGTACTGTGGATCCGTCGATTGAAGCTGGGAGATGTCAATTGTTGAAGTTCAAAAAATGGCTAAGTCCTGAGTCACGAAAGGGACCTACGAATCGTAGATCAATCCACGGTCTGTAGGTAAGTGTCGTAGATCGAAGACGCGTGGCGGAACATTATATCCTTATTTTGTTTCCTTTTTATTTAGGAGTTGTTTTTTGTATAAATAGGGCATGTAAACCTCATTTTTGGAGGTTAGACTTTATTATTTTAGTCCTAGTTTTTGGTTTTGGAGATTAACTTGCAACTTTAGCAATTCTTGATTTCCTAAGTTTGTTTTGAAGATTTTTACTTTGAAATTCAAGTTGAGATTCTGGATTTCTTCTACTTAATACGTAAGTTCATGATTTCTTTATCTAAAAATATGAATTGTGTTCTTGCTATTATGGGTAACGAAATCCACAACTAGGGTTGTAGGAACCATGAGCGATTGAGAAAGAATAAATAGTAATTAAGTAATTCTTGAATAGTGTTATTGCATGCATTGATAATTCTTTCATTTAGAAGTCTTTTTAATGAGTGCACGCGTTAGAACTCGCCTTGTTGCTACTTGCCGGACCAAGGAGGTAGTTAATAAGAAAAGAATTATCAATATAATTTAGTGTGATACTATCTAATAGTCTAATGTCGATTGGTGTGAGGGTGAAAACTAAGTCATACATCGATGTGAAGTCTAATATGAGGTAACAGAAAGGGTTAGTAAATTATACACACGTAGCCGGACAAAGGTGCGGGGTGAAATTCTCTAGTTGCCGGACCAAGGAATTAGGGATACCTAACTTATCACTTTGCATGTAATACACTAGGAAATGATTGTTATTACTAGGATTACCGCGTTATGAGCTTATGGGGAACATGTACACCCTAGTTACTTTCTCATCTTGATAACAACTAAAGTTTGAATCTTGCTCACTAATCATTCACATAATTTTCAAAATTTGTTTCACAAATCCCCCCTTTAAATACTTGTTTCGGAAATACGTTGACTAAACGAATATAATCGTAAGTTAAGTTTAATTCTAAACCATATTCCTCGTGGGATCGATCCCAACCTCCAAGTTGGGTTCTTTACTTGATAATGATCGCTTATACTTCTTTAGGAAGCTGTAATTTGAGCGTATCAAAACCTGAGAGAGACTAGAACAAAAGAAAAAAGTAAAATTAGGAAATATTTGACTAAAGTTCAATACTCGAGTATGCCAAGTAAACGGAGTGAAGAAGAACCACTTACTCACTACGATCCAGAACTGACTAGAACTTTGCGTAGAATGAATAATCAAGGAGTGCCAGCTAATCCTATCGGAGGAGATGTAGGTGATGGTGTTGGGTTGCAGCTTCCGAGGGTTGGTGATGAGAATAATCAGATTCAACCTGAGAATCGATTGAGAGATGCAGTGAGGGTACAAGATCAACCAGGCCCAAGACTGCATGATAACTATAGGGTCTACTTTAATGCTGCTGAATCTGACGAACCTCTTGTTCTACCCCCTCTACCTCTAGGGCATACATTTGTGGTGACTAGCAGTTTGATGCAGATGCTCACAGCGTGGGGGTTGTTTGCTGGTCTGACCACGGAGGATTCACATGCGCATGTAACCAAGCTAAGGAGTGTTTGCAAAAGTTGTGTTGGTCGACCGAACTTGGACGTGGATGTCATTGGATTTCGAGTATTCCCTCTATCATTGACCGGCGATGCTGCTGTGTGGTTTAATGAGCTTCCCTATAACTCAATCTATACACGGGAACAATTGACTGATGCGTTCCTAGCAAGATTCTTTCTACTGTCCAAGAAGCTGAACCACAAAGAAAAATTCAACAATTTTGTAGCACTACCTAGAGAGTCCATGAGTAGTTCTTAGGAAAGGTTCACTGCTTTCATACGTGGTGTTCCGAATCATCGTATTGATGATGAGTCGCTGAAGGAATATTTCTACCGAGGTCAGGATGACAACAGTAAGGCAGTGCTTGATACTATTGCTGGAGGTTCATATGGTGAGTGTACTTTTGAGCAGATTGTAGATAAATTGGAGAAGATCTCTCGGAATAACAAAGCTTGGAGCACTAGAAAGTCAGAGACTGGGAGGAACACGTTTGCCGTTCATACTACAAACAATCAGTCTGCAGATAAGATTCGTGAGGAGATAGCTCAGATGAGGACTGAACTAGGGTTGATTTTGAAGCATGTGAGCGGAGGTGCGGAGAAGGTAAATGTTGTGAATTATTTGACTAGGAATCCACCACCGATTAAAGAGTGTTACTACGAAGAGGATGCTTATGCGGTGAATGATCAGACGGGGGGTTTCCGACCAAACACCCAAGGTTCCAGTACGGATAATTGGCGCCAAGGTCAAGGAAACCAAGGTCGGAACTATGGCAACTACAACCGAGAGGGTCAATATGTTCGGGATGGGAACTTCAATCGCGACAACAACTACAACCGGAACAAGTAGGGCAATAGAAATGATCGGGTTGGACCTTATGTAGCCCCCTCAAAATTGGGAATCTGGTCCTAGGGAAGCTAGAAGTAATATGTCACGTATTGAGGATATGATGCAGAAGATGATGAGGAGGTTTGATGCAACTGATGAGAATGTGAAGGATATGAGAAATGACTTGTCTGGTATTGGTCAAAAAGTTGATTCCCATGCAGTGTCAATCAAGCATCTTGAGCAGCAGATGACTCAGTTGTCAACGATAGTAAATCCACGTCAACCTGGCACTCTTCCTAGCAACACCATCCAAAATCCAAAGAATGATGGGCATTGTATGGCAGTCACTACTCGAGGGGGTAAGCAAACCATCGATCCACCTATACCGTCTCAGGTGGAAATTGAGAATAGTAAAGATGATGATGTGGTCGAGGTAAGTGGAGAGTCCGAGAATGCGACAGAGAAAGAAGCGGAGGTAACTCAGAAAGTTATCCCCATACCTAGACCTCCACCTCCCTTTCCACAAAGGTTAGTGAAGAAGACTAAAGAAGGCAAATACCACAGGTTTATTAGCATGTTGAAACAGCTTTCAATCAATGTTCCATTGATAGAGGCTTTGGAGAAAATGCCTGAGTATGCAAATATATAAAGGACATGTTGACAAAGAAGAGGACAGTGAGCTTCGAAGATGATGATAGATTGCAACATTATAGTGCTATCGCTACAAGGTCCCTTGTGCAGAAAAAAGAGGATCCTGGTGCCTTCACTATTCCATGTACTATCGGGTTGCTAGATTTTGCTAAGGCGTTGTGTGATCTTGGTGCTAGCATTAATATGATGCCATTGTGTATTTACAAGAAATTGGGTCTGGGAGATCCAAAACCGACTGCGATGCGGTTGCTCATGGCCGATAGAACTGTGAAGAGGCCCATTAGTGTGCTCCATGATGTACTAGTGAAAGTGGGGTCGTTCATCTTTCTGGCAGATTTTGTGATTCTTGACTGTGAGGTTGATTTTGAGGTTGCCATCATTCTTGGGAGACCATTCCTTACCACTGGGCACGCCTTAGTTGATATGGAAAAGGGGCAGATAAAGTTCAGACTGAACAATGAAGAGGCAACTTTCAATAGCTGTAGGTCTATGAAGCAAAGTAGTGAGTTCTAATCGGTATCTGCGATAACATATAGAATTGAGAGTGGGTCTGAGGTGCAGATTGAAGAGAGACTGGGTGTTGAGGCACTAGCAGCGATTATGATAAGCTTTGAGAGTGATGGTATTGAAGAGTATGATGAGTTGGTCGCCGCACTTGATAGGTGCGAATATAGTTCGAAACCAAAGAAACTGGAGTTAGGCATGAAAAATCATGAGTCCCCACTTGCAAGACCGTCTGTTGAGGAGGCACCGGAATTGGAGGTTAAGGCTCTACCATCACATTTGAGGTACGTATTCTTGGGAAAAGATGATACTTTTCCGGTCATCATTGCGGCAGATTTGAATGGGCGACAAGTAGAGTGTTTGGTTTTTGTGTTAAAGAGGTTCAAGCGAGCTATTTGGTGGACTATTGCGGACATTATTGGGATCCCTCTTGGTATCTGCTCTCATAAAATCCAACACATGTTAGATCACAAGCCTAGTATTGAGCACCAGAGAAGATTAAATCCGCATATGCAAGAGGTAGTTAAAAAGGAGATCATCAAGTGGTTGGATCCTAGAGTTATCTATCCCATTGCAGATAGTAGTTGGGTGTGTCATGTTCAATGTGTGCCCTAGAAAGGTGGGATTACTGTGGTTTCTAATGAGAGAAACGAGCTTTTTCCAATGCGGCCCGTGACTGGATGGAGAGTCTGCATGGACTACCGGAAACTAAATGCTTGGAAAAAAAAAAGATGATTTCCCTATGCCATTCATGGATCAGATGTTGGATAGACTTGCAGGTAAGAGTTGGTATTGTTTTCTTGATGGTTATTCTGGCTACAATCAGATTTCTATATCCCCGGAAGACCAAGAGAAGACCACATTCACTTGCCTTTATGGGACATTCGCCTTCAAAAGGATGTCATTCGGGTTGTGCAATGCTCCAGCGACCTTCCAGCGTTGTATGATGTCGATATTATCAGATATGGTGGAGAACACTATTGAGGTATTTATGGATGATTTCTCTGTGGTATGTGACTCTTTTGATCGATGTCTGGATCATTTGGCTGAGGTGCTTAAAAGGTGTGAAGACTGCAATCTGGTGCTAAATTGGGAGAAGTGCCACTTTATGGTGAAATAAGGAATAGTTCTGGGTCATCGGATTTTTGAGAAGGGCATTGAGGTTGATAGAGCTAAAGTAGAGGTAATAGAAAAGCTTCCACCACATATCTCTGTAAAAGGTGTTAGAAGTTTTCTTGGGCATGCAAGTTTCTATAGGAGGTTCATTAATGACTTCTCTAAAATTGCACATCCGTTGTGCAAACTACTCGAAAAGGAGTATAAGTTTGATTTTGATGACGCTTGTCTAAGAGCATTTGAAGAGTTGAAGGAGCAGTTGGTTACTGCACCTATCATTATTTTACCGGATTGGGGACAACCGTTTGAGGTAATGTGCGATGTGAGTGGAGTGGCGCTTGGTATAGTATTAGGACAGCGGAGAGAGAAACTTCTTCATCTTATTTACTATGCTAACAAAGTTCTAAATGTGGCCCAACAGAATTATACTGTGACTGAACAAGATTAGAGGAAGAGGCTATGCTAAAGCTTGGTGATAGGGCTGAAATTAATGATGTTTTTCCAGATGAACAGTTATTGGCCGTTTCTCATGATCTGATTCTTTGGTTCGCAGACTTTGCTAATTATTTGGCAAGCGATTTGGTGCCCCCTAATTTGTTTTTTCACCAAAGGAAAAAGTTTATGCATGATGCGAAGAAATTCTTTTGGGATGAGCCTTACTTGTATTGTAGTTGTGCTGATGGGATTATTCGTCGTTGTGTGCCCGAGGTTGAGATGTCGAGTGTACTTGAGTCATGTCATTCATTTCATGTTGGTGGGCATCATAGTGGTATTCGGACTGCGCATAAGATTTTGCAGTGTGGGTACTACTAACCTACCATCCACCAAGATGCTCCTGATTTCGCCAAGTCTTGTCACCGTTGCCAAAGAGAAGGAGGGATTTCAAAGAGGCAAGAGCTTCCTATGAATCCTATATTGGTGATAGAGTTGTTTTATGTATGGGGCATTAATTTTATGGGTCCATTTGTGAGTTCACATGGGATGAAGTATATTTTTGTTGCGGTTGATTATGTATCGAAGTGGATGGAACCAGCTGCGCTCCCCAACAATTAACGTAAAAGTGTCACCGCATTCTTGAAAAAGAATATCTTCTCCAGATTTTGTACATCGAGGGCAATTATCAGTGATGGAGGTTCCCACTTTTGTAATAACCTGTTCAAGGCGCTACTTCAGAAATATGGTGTCCACCACAATGTAGCCACTCCTTACCATCCGCAGACTAGTGGGCAAGTTGAAGTGTCCAACAGAGAGATCAAACAGATTTTGGCGAAGACTATGAATGCTAATAGAATGGATTGGTCAAGGAAGCTTGATGATGCTCTATGGGCCTATCGCACTGCATACAAGACTCCCATAGGTATGTCTCCTTACCAACTTGTATATGGGAAGTCTTGTCGTTTACCGGTAGAGCTAGAGCATAAGGCTATGTGGGGGATAAAGAAGCTAAATTTGGATTGGGGAGCCACATCTAATCAAAGTATGATTGACTTGAATATGCTTGATGAGTTTCGCCTAAAAGCTTATGAAAGTTCAGCCTTGTACAAAGAGAAGATGAAGAGGTATCATGATCAAAGAATTAAAAAACGAGAATTTGTTGCTGGTGATTTTGTGCTTCTATTCAACTCTAAGTTGCGTTTGTTTCCGGGCAAACTCAAGTCCAAATGGACCAGGCCATTTTTGCTCACAAAAGTGCTTCCCCATGGAGCGTTTAAGCTTTAGAACAGTGAAGGAACAAGGTTCATAGTAAACGGGCAAAGGATCAAGATATATCTGGGAAACGCATAAAATGTGCAAGAAGTTGTTGAGGCCTACTATCTTGATGAAGTCTGAGTAATCAAGTGGCATGCGTCGTGTTGCGACGTTAAATCAAGCGCTGCTTGGGAGGCAACCCAAGATGTAAAATCTAGCCAACAATAGGTTTTTGTTTTCCATTTAGTAGTTTTCTTTGTTTAGTTGCTTCTCTGTACTAAAAAAGATAGTTGTTTTATTTTTGTTTTAGTGTTTGCTAGACATAGCATAGGGGTCCGTGTCTAAAAAGTGTCCAGAAAATGTAAAAAGAAAGGGCTAATGGTTGCTACATGTGCAGGGGCGAAAAGCAAAATCTGCAGAAAAAGGTCTGGTGCAGCGGTCTACGGACCATATCGATGGTCCGTGGTTCATTCCACGGACCGTGAATGGCGTCCATAGATCCCAGGTAAGTGTCTGAAAATTTCTAAGTCTAAGAGTGATCTACGGACCGTAGATCGACCCATGGACCATATACGGTATCTCGTTGGTCCAAACCGTAGTTCTGCCTGACCCGACCCGGACCCCACTTATTTAAAATCCCCAAATTTCAAACCATTCCCACTTCCCTCCATTTACTCCCCAACCGTTTCTAAACTTCCCAATCCCTTAAATCACTCCATAACTCCCTAATTAATCTTCCCTTTCTTTTCCCCACAATCCTAAATTTCCTTTCCTCTCCAAACTCCACTCATCCCCAAAACTCCCCACGAGGTCCGATGTACGGGTTCGGTGCGTAAGGGCAAAGTTGTGGTATCGAAAGCGTCGAGTCATCAAACAATCACCCCACTCCCGCTGCTTGTAAGGTAATATACTTACCCCCTACTTTGAATTTCGATTCATCGATTGATTATAGAAAGTCCGGAATTGGGTCTTGACCTTGGGCAAATTAATATATGAAATTGTATGCTAAATTAGAAGTGAATGCACCCTTGGGACGATAGATTGTGATAGTGTTGTCTTGTTGTATGTAAAAAACAATGAAATATAAGTCTAAATGTAAGTTTTGACTTAGGGTTCCTTATCTTGCAGAAAATACCTGTAAAATTGAGTGATTGGAACCCCTAGAATGACGAACTAGCATAATTTATGTTGAAATATATGATTAGACTAGGATATTGTTGAATATGGCAAAAACGTGGGCTTCCAATCGAAGCATGTCTGAGACCAGGCATAGATCCCATCCACGAGACCCCGTCTACGGGCCGTAAGTCAATCTACGAACCGTAGATCAGGTCCGTGGTTGATGGCACATGAGGATTTTACTAAGTATGGAACCACGGAAGTGTACTACGGTCCATAGATCAATCTACGGACCGTTTTGCACATCCGTGGTTCCCATCAGAGACAAACATTTTGGTACCGCTAATCTACGGAGAGGATCCACAGGCCGTAGATGACCACCGTAGGTGGCCACTGAAGCCATTGTCTGAATTTTTTTTTCTGTCTTTCGTTTTTGTTCGTTCTTAGTTATAAAATCTTTTCGAGTGTGTTATGAGTTTATTTTGGTACTAATTAGACATCCACAAGTACCATGGCGCCTAAGAAGCAAGTGACCTACTCCAAAAGGGGCAAATCAAAATCTGTGGCGCCTACTTTTAGGTTGACTGATATTGACACGGATGTAGAAAAGGATCCAACATATGTTCCATCGGCCACGAAGACATCCCCTACTGCACCTTGGGCTACCCGGAATACATCCCGGTAAGTGGTCACCGACTAGTCACTGTCTCCCAGTTTGATGAGGAGAACACACTGATCGGGTCACTAGCTAGTTCTACTTCAGGTTTTGAGGCTGGTTCTACTTCCGGCTCAGAGTTCGCCTTTGCTTCCGACTCTGAGTCCCGCCCATGCTTCCGGCTCCAGTTCTGGATCCTCCACAAGCTTAGGCTCACATGACAAAGTTGCCTCGTCTGATGTGGCCACTAGATCAGGAGAAGTCCCGGTGCCACGAAGCTACGACCCTGATCCGGTGGCTGGGGAGCCAAACAGATGTTGTGTTAAGGGCCAATGGATAATTATCGGGATGCCAAGATTAAAAATGACAAAGAGAAGATGACTCGGCTTATTATAGAGGAGCGCAGAGTCCTCACTGGGAGCCTATACACCGTACCAAAAATCCACCGACTCTTTCAACGTCACAAGTGTGAGTGGATGGCTCGAGAACTAGGCACCTATAGCGAGGAGATTGTGAGGGAGTTGTATGCTTCCTATGCGGCTACTCTTCGAGGTTCTATCCATAAGAATGCCAGACCCACTGCCCAAGCACCCCTCGCAGCTACAGTATTGCACGAATTTTCTTTAGACATCTCTGAGACCACCATCCACCGGTTCCTCTATGGTCCTGGCCCTAATCACTCTTGGGCACTCAACACGGCCGAATTTGACTACAGATGGGACATTGTATGGGGCGGAGAGTTTCAGCGAAGCGCTAAGAAAAGAGAGATTTTATTACTCTGGCTGGCTAGTCAAATTGCTACTGACGGAGAGCAAGTCGAGTGGGTTACCACTCCGGGCGTGTTCATCAAGAAGGCCACTCTCACATTTATGGATAATTTTTTCTGGTTGTTGGTTCGCATTCGGATTTCTCCTATGAAGGTTGACAACGCACTAACTTGGGACTGCGCGGTCATGGTAGCAACATTGGTTGCGGCTTTGAGATTGATTTTACCCGCATGCTCATTGCGGAGATACATGAAAGGGCTTTCAAAGCCTCCACCACTTACCCTTTTTCTTGTCTCATGTTCCAGTTATGTAGGGACTCTAGAGTGCCGATCTAGCATTGTGACAAGTTGATCCAGCCCACGGGGACACTGGATATAGGCCTTATTCGGGATGAGGCAAATGTGGCGGCACCATACAGAGAGTCGCGGGCTATGTGCCACCCATGGGAGCTGACTTAGTAGATGTTGTGGAGAAGATGCAGGGTAATGATCCTGCCCCTCCAGCCCACACTGATGATGTCCCGGGCTCCTCATCTTAGGCCGCGAGTCAAGCTCCTAGCTCAGCCAGATCCACCCTAGGAGTTGATGTTGTACCATTGGCTAGGGTTCAGAAATTGGAGGCTCAGATGGCCACGCTGCTCCACCATGTCCGTCCATAGATGCAAAAGTCGATAGCAGAGTCTGAGGCCAGAATGGAGCGAAGGATGGCGAGCATGATGGACCAGAAGGTCCAGGCCGTTATTAAGCACCTCGATGCCTTTGAATTGAGAGTCCTCAAGAGATCGACCCTGACCAAAGATCTATCCTCTTTTTGAACCGAGTTAGCTAGTCTCCGGGCCGATGTTGATGCCATTCTTGCCATATCTGCAGTTGAGCCACAGGTTGCACCTACTGCTTTGTTTAATGATACAGTCCTTGATGCATTATTTAATGGGGACGCAGAGGAGCAGCCGGAGCCCACACGTGCCCGAGGTAAAAGACACCGATCTTGACACACACCTGAGGCCACTGAGGATGAAAGAGCAAAGAAGAGGGAGCACAGGCAGGAAAAGCAGGCTAAGAGGTCTTCGATATTAGATGAGCAGTTGCACCAGGAGAAGGCTCATGAGAGTGTTGTTGGGGCATCAAGTTCTATGCCCATTTCGGATGTTCCGAATACAGTGGGTCATGATGTGAGCACCACTGATGATACGGTTAGAATGATTGATAAAACTATTGAGGGTGCTGTGATTGCTGACGTGGGCACTACTGAGGGTGGCCCCAATGTTGTTGTAGTGGGCTCCGGGAAATCGGACCCACCCGCATGTTGATGGTTCATCAGCGCTATGTGCCATATGTTTGCTTCACCCAAATCCATTACTTTTTACTACTTTTTGTGTGCATTGGGGACAATTGAACCTGTTTTTTGTTGGGGGTGGGGTAAATGGACTGTGAGCGATAGGGTGAAGTCTGAGTAACCCAACTCATAATCCTCTCTTGGGGTTTTCTTGCCTGTGCTCTTTTCACCCAAGAGACTGCTTAATTTCCGTTGAACCGGCAGTGTTAGGAGTGTATGTGTAGAAGCATGGGAAAGAATGAATCATGATGGCAAAAGCTTTTTAAAAAAAATGTTACCCGTCTAAAAATTTTGTGATATGTGCTAAAATATGTAGGCTAGAATGAGTTGAATGTGTTGGCTCTGAGTATGACATGATAATGAACCAACTTGATGACATGACTTAAGCTAAAACTCGAACTGGGTAATATGATAATCTAATAATGAAACTATGTGCCAAGAGTGTGTGAGAATAATTGATTGTTCAAACAGTTTTTGTGCCAATCTAGAACTTGCCCGATTAGTCCTGCTAAGACAATTTACTCTAGAGGCTAGGAAGTGATCATAGGCCCTTGTTCTGATAAGTCCACAAATTACCTAAAAGAAGAATCCAACCAAATGAAATAAAATGCTCCCTTTGATCCAAATGCTATGAGCCTAAATTAGACCATTTCTTTCTAAACCCCTAACTCACCTTCTTATAATCTGCTATGTTGGCACCGGTCCCTCCTTGGACATGTGCACCTCGACTTTGGCCAAAAGCCTGAGTTGAGGGTGGCTAATGTAAAAAGTAACCTCAATATTGGCCCTAATCCGACATCGGGTATTGTGCACCTCAACCAATGGAAAATCCATAAGTTGAGGGTGTCTATGAAAGAGGAAACTGAAAGAAAAATGGGTATGAAAAGAGTTTGGTGTTGAAAAAGATAAAAAGAGAAGAGACGAAAGGATGTGACTTGTTGAAAGCTAAAGAAAAGAATAAAATGCAAGAAAAAGATAAAAGTGAAAAATAAAGAGCTACAAAGTCTAAAGTCACATCCATGGTTGAAGAGAATCAGGGGAAAGAAGGTAATATGGTAGGATGTCAAAAATAGGGCAAAAAAGAGGTAGAAAGCCTAATGTAATGTCCAGGAGGGTAGAAAGTTACTAAAACGTACCTAAATGTACCACACCTGACCCTGAGCCTACGTTACAAGCCAAGAAAGTCCTATAGTGATCCTAGAACCTAGTTTGGAGAGTCTAAACAGTGAAAATAAGGGCAAGCCTATGGTATTGACCACTAACTGTACTTGAAGTAACTTCTGAGTGTGAGTGTTGAATAAATCCTTGTACTCAAAAAACAAATTTATTGTGTGAAAAAGGGATTTCGTTTGAAGTAAGGACACTAGTTTCATTGTCTGAAAGTTGGTACCTTGGTGATAGTAAAACAGTGTATGTTGTGTGTTGGTTGGTCGGTCTTTGTCATGTTTGGATCCGCACAAGTTAGCTTGTTGAGTCTAAGAGAAAATATTTGCACTCGAGAAGAGAGTCGGTGTAGAGAGCCATGTGGTTTCCTGTGCTTGAAATGCTTGCTTCTATATAAAGTGTCGTTTAGAGTCTTAGTGCGTCGCTTGAGGACAAAAAAAGTGAATTTAAGTTGAAGGTGTTGATATACTGTGAGTTTACGGTAGTTTTAATACATTTCACTTAAGAGTTGTGTGTGTCTAGGGCCATTTTGCATTAGTTTTTTTTGTATTTTTATTATGTTTGCAGGAAATATGTTCAGACGCCAAAACTGAGAGACACAATTGAAGAATGTGCCGAAAAGCCCATCTACGGATGTGATTGACGGACCGTAGGTCCATTCACGTTCCGTAGATGATGATTGTAGATGGACTAGCAAGGCATGGTGGAAGATCAGGGAATTCTTGACCAAGTGTGGAACTATGGTTGCAAACGACGAACCATACTATTGATCCGTCAAATGCGACTGAGAGGGGTTCCAGTACCTAATTTTGAAAGATTCTAAGTATGGAGCTACAGAGGATGATCAACGGACCGTAGACTGATCTACGGACCGTACTGTGGATCTGTCGATTGAAGCTGGGAGGTGTCAATTGTTGAAGTTCAAAAAATGGCTAAGTCCTGAGTCACGGAAGGGACCTATGGACCGTAGATCAATCCACGGTCCGTAGGTCAGTGTCGTAGATTGAAGACGCGTGCCGGAACATTATTTCCTTATTTCGTTTCCTTTTTATTTAGGACTTGTATTTCTATAAATAGGGCATGTAAACCTCAGTTTTGGAGGTTAGACTTTATTATTTTAGTCCTAGTTTTTGGCTTTGGAGATTAACTAGCAACTTTAGCAATTCTTGATTTCCTAAGTTCGTATTGAAGATTTTTACTTTGAAATTCAAGTTGAGATTCTGGGTTTCTTCTACTTCTGACGTAAGTTCATGATTTCTTCATCTAAAAATATGAATTGTTTTCTTGCTATTATGGGTAACTAAATCCACAACTAGGGGTGTGGGAACCATGAACGATTGACAAAGTATGAATAGTAATTAAGTAATTCTTGAATAGTGTTATTGCATGCATTGATAATTCTTTCGTTTAGAAGTCTTTTTAACGAGTGCACGCGTTAGAACTTGCCTTGTTGCTACTTGCCTGACCAAGGAGGTAGTTAATAAGAAAAGAATTATCAACATAGATTTAGTGTGATACTATCTATTAGTCTAATATCGATTGGTGCGAGGGTGAAAACTAAGCCATACATCGATATGATGTCTAATAGAAGGTAACAGTAAGGGTTATTAATTTTACACACGTAGCCGGACCAAGGTGCGGGGTGAAATTCTCTAGTTGTCGGACCATGGAATTAGATATACCTAACTTATCGCTTTGCATGGAATACACTAGGAAAGGATTGTTATTACTAGGATTACCGCGTTATGAACTTATGGGGAACACGTACACCCTAGTTACTTTCTCATCTTGATAACAACTAAAGTTTGAATCTTGATCACTAATCATTCACATAATTTTCAGAATTTGTTTTACAAATCCCCCCTTTTAATTACTTGATTTGGAAATACGTTGACTAAACGAATATAATGGTAAGTTAAGTTTAATTCTAAACCATATTCCTTGTGGGATCGATCCCAACCTCCAAGTTGGGTTCTTTACTTGATAACGATTGCTTATACTTCTTTAGGGAGGTGTAATTTGAGCGTATCAATTATTTCACCGGATTGGGGACAACCGTTTGAGGTAATGTGTGATGCAAGTGGAGTGGCACTTAGTGTGGTATTAGGACAGAGGTGAGAGAAGATTCTTCATTCTATTTACTCTGCTAGCAAAGCTCTAAATGTGGCCCAAAAGAATTATACTATGACTGAACAAGAGCTTCTTTCGGTCGTTTTCGCATTCGAGAAATTTTGATCCTACTTGCTTGGTACTAAGGTCATAGTGCATACTGACCATTCTGCATTGAGGTATTTGATGGCGAAGAAAGATGCAAAACCGAGGTTGATTAGATGGGTATTATTGCTGCAAGAGTTTGATTTTGTGGTGAAAGATAGAAAGGGGACTGAAAATCAGGTTGCCGATCACTTGTCCAGATTAGAGGAAGAGGCTATGCTAAAGCTTAGTGATAGGGCTAAAATTAATGATGCTTTTCCAAATGAACAGGTATTGGCTGCTCCTCATGATTTGATTCTTTGGTTCGCAGACTTTGCTAATTATTTGGCAAGCGATTTGGTGCCCCCAAATTTGTCTTTTCACCGAAGGAAGAAGTTTATGCATGATGTCAAGAAATTCTTTTGGGATGAGCCTTACTTGCATCAGAGTTGTTCTGATGGAATTATTCGTCGTTGTGTGCCCGAGGTTGAGATGTTGAGTGCACTTGAGGCGTGCCATTCATCGCCTGTTGGTGGGAATCATAGTGGCATTCGGACTACACATAAGATCTTGCAGTGTGGGTACTACTGGCCTACCATCCACCAAGATGTTCATGATTTCTCCAAGTCTTGTGACCGTTGCCAAAGAGAGAGGGATTTCAAATAGGCAAGAGTTTCCTATGAATCCTGTATTGGTAATAGAGTTGTTTGATGTATGGGGCATTGATTTTATGGGTCCATTTGTGAGCTCACATTGGATGAAGTATATTCTTGTTGCGGTTGATTATGTGTCGAAGTGGGTGGAAGCAGTTGCGCTCCCCAACAATGAAGGTAAAAATGTCACCGCATTCTTGGAAAAGAATATCTTCTCCAGATTTTGTACACCAAGGGCAATTATTAGTGATGCAGGTTCCCACTTTTGTAATAAGTTGTTCAAGGCGCTACTTGAGAAATATGGTGTGCGCCACAATGTAGCCATTCCTTACCATCCGCAGACTACTGGTCAACTTGAAGTATCCAAGAGTGAGATCAAATAGATTTTGTCGAAGACTGTGAATGCTAATAGAACGGATTGGTCAAGCAAGCTTGATGATGCTTTATGTGCCTACCGCACTGCATGCAAGACTCCAATAGGTATGTATCCTTACCAACTTGTATATGGGAAGTCTTGCCATTTACCGGTAGAGCTGGAGCATAAGGCTATGTGGGCAATGAAGAAGCTAAATTTGGATTGGGGCGCCGCATCTAATAAGATAATGAATGACTTGAATATGCTTGATGAGTTTTGCCTAAAAGCTTATGAATGTTCAGCTTTGTATAAAGAAAAGATGAAGAGGTATCATGATCAAAGAATTGAAAAGCGAGAATTTGTTGTAGGTGATCTTGTGCTCCTATTCAACTCTAGGTTGCGCTTGTTTCCGGGTAAACTCAAGTCCAAATGGACCGGGCCATTTTTGCTCACAAAAGTGCTCCCCCATGGAGCACGGCTGAGCTTGAAAACAGTGAAGGAACAAGGTTCATGGTAAACGGGCAAAAGATCAAGATCTATCTGGAAAATGCGGAAAGTGTGCAAGAAGTTGTTGAGGCCTACTATCTTGATGAAGTCTGAGTAATCAAGAGGCCTGCATCATGCCGTGACGTTAAATCAAGCGCTGCTTGGGAGGCAACCTAAGATGTAAAATGTAGCGAACAATAGGTTCTTGTTTTCCATGTAGTAGTTTTCTTTTTTTATTAGCCTCTTTGTAAACATTTAGATAGATGTTTTATTTTTTGTTTTAGTGTTGGCTAGATATAGCATAGGGTCCATGTCTAAAAAGTGTCTAGAAAATGTAAAAAGAAAGGCCTAATGGTTGCTACATATGTAGGAGCGCAAGGCAAAATCTGTAGAAAAAGGTATGGTGCAGAGGTCTATGGATACCATCGACGGTCCGTGCTTCATTCCACGGACCGTGAATGGTGTCTGTAGATCCCAGGTAAGGATTCTGAACTTTCTAAGTCTGAATGTGATCTACGGTCCCCATCTACGGACCATAGATCGACCCACGGACTGTAGATGTGGTCTTGGGGGTCCAAACCCTAGCCTGCCTGACCTGACCCGGACTTCATTTAAAATAAATGCCCTTTTGTTCAAATCACTTCCCACTTCCCCCAGTTTCCCTCCTAACCGTTTCTAAATACCCTCAATCACTAAAATCCCTCCATTTTACCATAACTTCCCCATAAGTCACTCCACATTCTTCCCCCATATTCCCAATCACTTTTTCTCTCCCAAACCCACTCATTCCCAATTTCCCCCAGAGGTCCGGTGTCCGGGTTCGGTGCAAAAAGGCAAGTTAGTAGTAGTGGAAGCGTAGAGTAGTCACACTATCACCCCATTTCCGTTGCTTGTAAGGTAATCAACTTTCCCTTCACTTTGAATTCCGATTCACTGTTGATTATAGAAAGTCAGGAATTGGGTCTTGACCTTGGGTTGATATTTGATGAAATTGCATGCTAAAATAGACTTAGAATCACCCTTGGGACGATAGATCGTGATTGTGTGTTGTTACAATGTATAAAATCAGTGAAATAAGAGTTTAAATGCGAGTTTTGACCTAGGGTTCCTAGTCTTGTATGCAATATCTGTTAAAAATGGAATAATGGGAAACATTAGAATGACGAACTAGCATAATTTATGTTGAAATGCATGATTAGACTAGGATATTGTTGAATTTAGTAAAATTGGGATTCAAATTGAAGCATGTCTGATACCTGGCACAGACTGAAACCACAAGACCCTGTCTATGGACCGTAGATCAGGTCCATGGATGGGGGCACATAGAAATACCACTTAGTGTGGAACCACAGAGGTGGACGAACGGTCCGTAGATTATCTACGGACCGTTCTGCACATCCGTGGTTCCCATCAGAGCCTAACCTTTTGGGACCTATGATCTACGGAGGGGATCCACGGAGCGTAGGTCAGCCTACGGACTGTAGATGCCCACCGTAGGTGGCCACTGAAGCCACTGTTTGGAAAAAAAATTGTGTTTTGGTTTTGTTCGTCATTAGTTCTAAATTTTTCTCGAGTGTGTTTTGGGTTTATTTTGGTACTAACAATTCCTCCACAAGTACAATGTCCCCCATGAAAGTGATAGCCACTAAGGGTAGGTCCAAATCAATGGCACCTTCCCGAAAACTGATTTACAATGATCCAGAGGTGGAGAAAGACCCTGAGTATGTCCCCACCACTGGGAGGACAACACCCTCAGCACCCTGGGCTATTCGAAATCAGTCCAAGAAGGTGCTCCCCGATGTAGTCACTGCCTCCCAGTCTGATGAGGAGGATACACTGATCGGGTCCCTGGCTAGGTCTACTTCCAGTTCTGAGTCAAATTCTTCTACAGGGTCTGCCTCGGGATCCGCCACCGGTTCAAATTCACAGGCCCAAGCTAGCCCTTTTGATGAGGCTACTACTTCAGGAGAAGTCCCGGTGCCACAAAACTATAACCCTGATCCGGTGGCCGAGCAGCCAAATAGATGGTGTGCTGAGGGGCAATGGCAAATCTACCGGGATGCTAAAATCCGGAATGAGAAAGAGA
Source organism: Solanum lignicaule (assembly GCA_029582545.1). Classification (NCBI taxonomy): domain Eukaryota; kingdom Viridiplantae; phylum Streptophyta; class Magnoliopsida; order Solanales; family Solanaceae; genus Solanum; species Solanum lignicaule. Next base: position 54,008 of record JAJOOF010000728.1, read on the forward strand.
AGATGGCCCGGCTTATTACTGAAGAGCGCAAAGTCCTCACGGGGAGATTACACACTATTCTCGACACCCACCGGCTTTTTCAGCTTCACAAGTGTGATTGGATAGCTCGAGACCCCGGGACTTATAGCGAGGAGATTGTGCGGGAGTTTTATGCCTCCTATGCTGCCATTCTCTGTGGTTCGATCGACAAGAGGTCCAAGCTCACAGCCTAGTACCCTCTCACTTCTACTATGGTCTGAGGTTTTTCGATGGACATATCACATACAACCATCAGCCGATTTCTCTATGGCCATAGCCTTGACCATACTTAGGTACTCAACACAGCTTAATTTGACTACAGATGGGATATTGTGAGGAGTGGAGCCTTCACGCGTAATGCCAAACAGAGGGAGATTATCTTACTTTGGCTGGCTCGGTACATTGTTGTGGATGGAGAGCGTGCGAAGTGGGTCGCCGCACCACGTTTAGGTATTCGGAAGGCCACCCTGAATTTAGTGGCCAAGTTCTTTTTGTTACTGGTACGAAACAGAGTGTCACCGACTAAGGCTGACAACGCGCTTACATGGGATAGAGCGGTTATAGTTACGGCGTTGGTAGCGGGGCTCGAGATCGACTTTGCCCGCATGTTATTGGGAGAGATTCATGAGACGGCCTTCAAGACCTCTACCACTTACCCATTTCCTTGTCTCATCTTTCAGCTATGCAGGGACTCTTGAGTTCTAAACTGGCATTTTGCCAAGTTGATTCAGGCATCGGGGACCCTGGATATATGCCTGATTTGAGATGAGGTAAATGTAGCTGCCCCGTGATGTGGTCCACCGATTGTGGTGCTGCCATTAGGTGCAGACTTAGTAGATGATGTGGAGGATATACAAGGCGATGATCTTGCCCCTTCAGCCCACACTGATAATTCCCTAGCATCTTCATCTTAGGCCGTTAGTCGGGCCCCAAGCTCATATAGAGCCACCCCGCCTTCTGGAGATTATGTTATGCCATTAGCTCAAGTTTAGAAATTGGAGGCGCAGATGGCCACATTGCTTCACCATGTGAAGCCATGGATGCAGAAGTCCATTGTAGGGTCCAAGGCTAGGATGTAGAAGAGGATGACAACCATGGTGGATCAGAAGGTTCAAGCCGTTCATAAGCGCCTAGATGCCTTCGAGTTGAGAGTACTCGCACGGCCAGCCCCCGTCACAGATTTTTCCTCCTTCCAGACTGAGTTGGACAGTCTCCGGACCGACATTGATTCCATCCTTGCTACGCCCACAAATGAGCCAAAGCCTGCACCTACTGCATTGGTTGCTGATACAGTACTCGATGCTCTATTCAGAGAGGATACAGATGCACAGCTCGAGCTAACTCGTGCTCGTGGAAAGAGGTCTCGCTCCTGTCGCATTTCAGACACTATTGATGATGCTAGAGCAAAGAAGCAGGAACGCCACTAGAATGAGCAGGCTAGAAAAGCGTCTATAGTGGATGAGAAGTTGCGCCAGCAGAGGGTGCGTGAGAGTGTTGTTGGGGTTTACTTCACCAAATCCATTACTTTTTACTATTTTTGTGTGCATTGGGTACAATTGCACCATTTTTTTGTTAGGGGTGGGGTAAATTGATTGTGAGTGATAAGGTGAAGTTTGTGTAACCCAACTTATAATCCTCTCTTGGGGTTTTTTTGCCTGTGTTCATTCCCCCAAGAGACTGCTTAATTTCTATTGAACCGGCATGAGTTGAATGTTCTAAAATCTGTGATATGTGCTAAAATCTATAGACTAGAATGAGTTGAATGTGTTGGCTGTGAGAATGACATGATAATGAATCAACTTGATGGCATGACTTAAGCTAAAACTTGAACTGGGTAATTTGATAATGAAACTATGTGTCAAGAGTGTGTGAGAATAGTTGATTGTTCAAACATTTTTTGTGCTAATCTAGAACTTGCCCGATTAGTCCTGCTAAGACAATCTACTATAGAGGCTAGGAAATTATCATAGGCCCTTGTTCTGATAAGTCCACAAATTGCCTAAAAAGAATCCAACCAAATGAAATAAATGCTCCCTTTGATCCAAATGCTTCGAGCCTAAATTAGACCATTTCTTTCTAACCCCCTAACTCACCTTCCCATAATCTATTGTGTTGACCCCGGTCCCTCCTTGGACATGTGTACCTCGACTTAGGCCAACAACCTAAGTTGAGGATAACTAATGCAAAAAGTGACCTCAATCTTGGCCCTGATCCAACATCGGGTGTTGTGCACCTTAACCAATGGAAAATCCATAAGTTAAGGGTGGCCATGAAAGTGCAAACCGAAAGAAAATTTGGTATGAAAAGAGTTTGGTGTTGAAAATGAGAAAAAGAAAAGAGAGGAGAGGATGTGACTTGTTGAAAGCTAAAGAAAAGAATAAGATGGAAGAAAAAGAAGAAAGTGAAAAATAAAGAGCTACAAAGTCTAAAGTCACATCCAAGGTTGAAGAGAATCAAGAGAAAGAAGGTAAAATGATAGGATGTCAAAAATAGGGCAAAAAGAGGTAGAAAGCCTAATGTAATGTCAAGGATGGCAGAAAGTCACTAAAGAGTACCCAAATGTACCACACCTGACCTTGAGCCTACGTTACAAGCCAAGAAAGTCCTATAGTGATCCTAGAAACTAGTTTGGAGAGTCTAAGGAGTGAAAATAAGGGCAAGCCTATGGTATTGAGCACTAACTGTATTTGAAGTTACTTATGAGTGTGAGTCTTGAATGAATCCTTGTACTAAAAATCATATTCATTGTGTGGAAAAGGCATTTCATTTGAAGTAAGGGCACTAGTTACATTGTCGGAAAGTTGGTACCTTGGTGTTAGTAAAAGAGTGTATGTTGTGTGTTGATTGGTCGATCTTTGTCATGTTTTGATCCGCACAAGTTAGCTTGTCGAGTCTGAGAGAAAAGATTTTCACCCAAAAAGAGAGTCAGAGTAGAGAGCCATGTGATTGCTTGCTTCTATACAAGTGTCGTTTAGAGTCTTAGTGCGTTGTTTTAGGACAAACAACGAATTTAAATTGAGGGTGTTGATATACCGTGAGTTTACGGTATTTTTAATACATTTCTCTTAAAGAGTTGTGTGTGTCTAGAGCCATTTTGTATTGGTTTTAATGCATTTTTATCATGTTTGCAGGAAATATGTTCAGACGTGGAAACTGAGAGACACAGCTAAAGGATGTGCAGAAAAGGGCATCTACGGAGGTGATCTATGGACCGTAGGTCCATTCACGCTCCGTACATGGTGCCCATAGATGGGCAGGCAAGTCTTGAAGGAAAATCAGGAAATTCTTAACCAAGTGTGGAACCACAGTTGCAAACCAAGGACCGTAGATCAACCTACGGGCCGTACTGCTGTTCCGTCAAATCATTCAGAGAGGGGATCCAGTATCTAATTTTGAAGATTCTAAGTATGGAGCTACGGAGGAGGATCCACGGACCGTAGAGCAATCCATGGTCCGTACTATGGATATGTCGATCGATTCAGAGAAGTGGAGATTTTGAAGATTGGAAAATTGTCATGAGCCACAGAAGGGATCTATGGACCATAGATCAATCCACGGTCCGTAGGTAAGTCTCGTAAATCGAAACTGCGTCCTGAAACATTATTTCCTTATTTCATTTCCTTTTTAGTTAGGACTTGTTTTTATATATATAGGGCATGTAAACCTCGTTTTTGGGGGTTAGACATTATTACTTTTATTCTAGTTCTTGACTTTGGAGATTAACTTGCAACTTTAGCAATTCTTTATTTCCTAAGTTCGTTTTTGAAGATTTTGGTTTGGAAATTCAAGTTGAAATTCTAGGTTTATCATTCTCACTACGTAAGTTCATGATTTCTTCTTCCAAAAATATGAATTGTGTTCTTGCTAGTATGGGTAACTAAATCCACAACTAGGGTTGTGGGAACAGTGATTAACAAAGTATGAATAGTAACTAAGAAATTCTTGAATAGTGTTATTGCATGCATTGATAATTCTTTCGTTTAGAAGTCTTTTTAACGAATGCACACGTTAGAACTCACCTTGTTGCTACTTGCCGGACCAAGAAGGTAGTTAATAAGAAAAGAATTATCAACATAGATTTAGTGTGATACTATCTAATAGTCTAATGTCGATTGGTGCGAGGGTGAAAACTAAGCCATACATCGATGTGATGTCTAATATAAGGTAAAGGTAAGGGTTGGTAAATTATACACACGTAGCCAGATCAAGGTGCGGGGTGAAATTCTCTAGTTGCCGGACCAAGGAATTTGAGATACCTAACTTATCACTTTGCATGTAATACACTAGGAAAGGATTGCTATTACTAGGATTACCGCGTTATGAGCTTATGGGGAACACTACAAGAAAAACAACCTCTAAGGAAGGGAAATATGGTCACTAAAAGTCCAAATCTCGTCCGAATTGAGAAATAGCGCCGGCAAAATGCTGGTCGCACCCCGTCCTAATAGCTTCTGTCGCAAAATCTTAACAAGGACGGGCTCAAACATCTGGTCGTTAAACATCTATAGTGACGGTAAAAAAACTAGTCGTTATTAGGTATTTAGAGACGACATATCTCGTCCCAAATAGACGTTCTACATTAATGAGAAGTATTTATTTTCTGGTCGCTAAACCTTTTTCGCGACGAACAACTACCTGGTCCTAGATTATACTTTAGAGACGCAGTAGATTAATCATTAGACACGAGCAACTACCTGCTCTAATTGACCACCAATGGTCCTAGAGCTTGATATCACAGAATTATACATTTCATCAATAAATATAAAATTGCTACCGAAGGTGCCAATACAAAAAACTCGATATATGTATCCAGAAAGATAGAAATCTGATTAAGCTCAATAAATCAGTTTACATCCATTGATGTTGGTCTCAACATTTTCTTAAAAAAATAGTTAGATAACATTCAGAGCTAGACTATGATATCAAGTTTTGCATGACATCCGTAGCAAAATAATGAGGTTGTGCATCTTCTAATCTTGCATCTTGGCTTGAACTTCAACCTTCAAAATATTCAAAATTTTGAAAAGATGATAAGTAACTATTTGTATAGTACGTGTAAATCTATCACTAGATTAGGTATACGACTCACCCCCAAAAGTAGTTTAAATTTCATCAAGTATTATCCAGATACATGAACAAAGCTGCAAAACTATAAGAAAAAATAATTAGAAAAGCCTTGAGATGCATTAACCAAGAATTAATCTGTTTCTAAAATCAAACAGAGGCAGAAATAAAAATTGGGCAAAAGTATAAAAAACAGAGAAGCTGAGCAGCTATGCAGAAAATTAAAACAAGAGGCGGAAAATGTTGTGCGCAGCTGTGCAGAAAATGTGTAAAACCTATAGGAAGAAGAAGTTGTGCAGAAAAAAAAAATAGAGGATGAAGAATTGTGCGACAATGGTTAATATCAAAAATGGAGGAAGAAGTTCTGCAGCCGCAGTAATGTCAGAAACAAAGGAAGAAGTTGAGCAACTATGTAAAATTTAGAAATTAATGTATCAAGTTAAAAATGTTGCATCTTTTAAAAAAAATGGTGACGCATCAGTATCTCACCCCATCGCCTTCTTAATGCTTCGTGCCTTCTCTAGCTCGCCATTTTCATCCCTATATTATTTTAATTTATTCAACACAGTAAGGTTACATAAGCAAATAAAAAGAAAATATCTTGATAAATGTTTGATATTGTAGTAATTTTAATCTAACCTATCGATACAATACATCTCTCGCCTTCTTTTTTTCAGCAACTAAATATCTTTATTACTCACGAGTAAGTTCATTATAGTGTCATAGCATAGTTAAATTACAATTTAGCTATCTAGATTAGTATACTTAAGCCTAATCTTAAGGTATAGCTCAGTAGATGAAACCACAAGCCCTTGAATTAGGACTTGAGTTCCATGGATAACTCTAATGCCCTCGAATTAGAAGTTGAGTTCCATGGATAGCTCTAACGCCCTTGAATTAGAGTCGAGGTGCTAATGTTTACATGATTGCAATGCAAGTTGTTTACATGATTGCAATGGGAGCTTCTGTGTATTCTTTTTGGCGTGAAAGATATAATAGGATCTTTCCGCAGGAAAGGAGATCTGAAGATTCTATTGTAAGGGTTGTTATACATGGAATTTATTATCAAGCAAACATGGTGCCTAAGTTATCCATTCACATTACTAGACTTAAAACATACTCTATTTGAACCATTGCTAATTTAGAACTGAGTGTTGGTGTTTTATTATACATGAACTGAACCATTATCTATATCTTTTTGAGTTGTTAAAGGCCGCTGCTAACATTCACCGATATATTATATGTGAAGCAAGGGATCCTCCCTTTTGATTCGTGGTCATTCCTAGGCCCTGGTTGACCCTCTGTGTCATACTCTTAATCCAACCAACTCAATCTACGATAATAACAGGGCAAAGAACAGGTCATTGATGCAACTGTTGGGAGATCCGAAACTCTCGCATACCTATAGAGAGCAAAACAAGGTAGCCGACCTCTTAGCCAAGGAAGGGGCCAAGAAGCGATTATTTGAGCACACAAGGATTTTGCAAGTTCCTCCGATGTTCGCAAATGAGGCAGTTTGGGCAGATAAACTAGGAACTACTTATCCAAGGGAAATTTCTACTCATAATAGTAATCTGATAGCAACCAATGATACCATATATACAGGGAATAATACTATTCCCTTATTTTGTAATGATACTTAAGCTTCTTTGCTAATAATATTATCCAGTTCACTAAAAAAAAAAAACATAACAGGGCAAAGAACTAATGCATGACTTCAGCCAGAATATTGAATTACAAGAAAAACAAAAAGTAAAGTAAAGAACTCTGTAAACAGTTTGCAGGAACGTAAAGAACTCTGTCAACAACATTTTGTATGAAAGTAAAGAACTTTAGTTTGATAAATTCAAGAACGTTAACACTTGCTCCATAAATTTTGTCATTCTATTTGACACAGAGCTATGACAAATGATTTTAAACACAACAACTAAACTAGTAGCTTGCGACTAAAAAGGCAACTAGTTGATAGTTGGTGTGAGATCATGAATTTCCCTGAGTTCTTAACATGTATGAAGATTCAAATGTGGCCCCTCCTATTTTGTTTTTCCATAAGACACAAATCCATATCTTAGTTGTTTAGTTACATGGAAGAAAAATATATTAGCTTTTCAAAATGACCAGTCAGTATAAAATCTGATTGTTTCAACACACAATATATTACAAATTTGAATATACTTCAAAAAATAAAGGAAACGACCAGATTGAGTGAGTGAAGAAGAGTAACTAAAACAAAACAAACAACAAATCGAATCTAGAAAAGAAAAAATTAACTCGCAAAAGAGAAGGCATCCCTTAGATTCGAATAGATAGAAAATAAAGATTGAGGTAGAACTGTGATGACCTACAACCTGATCCTAAAAGTCCAAATCTAGTCCCTAAAAGTCCAACTAAATGACATTAAGTTATATAAACGATTATACATTAGTTTGTAATTAAGATGTTGAATATAGAAATGTGTATACAAGATTTCTTCTAGCCTACCCTGAGCTAATACTAAGTATTTATACCCAAGAAAAATTCAAACAATATACTTTATTACATAAGATCATCTAAAACTCTAGCTTGCGACTATACAAGATCACTGGTTGTACTTATTAGTTGGTGATCAGAGCTCTAAGTCATTAACTCTAGAAGCTTAGTCTCTTTTTCTGGAAAAACAATTATGGTATTATCCTCTGCAGATAACAACAGGACCAAATCAGAAGGGTATCAAGCTTTATGATCCAAGTTATCTTAACACAGAACCTTAGGTCATCAATATGCTATAGATGGTGATGCCGGGATCCTTAGATATAGAGGTTACCCTATTAAAGAGCTGGATGAGGGAAGTTCCTTATTGGAAGTGGCATACATTTTGTGCAAGTGTTTCTCATTATAATTTTATATATATTTAAACTTCTAATGTGCTGGCAGATTCATTTTATGGTGTGTGGATTGATTTCTATGTGGAGTAGACAATCTCTTGAAATTTGTCCTAGAAGTAGCTTAACTATTTATCAAAATAAATGATCAAAGCCAAAAATTGTAATAATGCGAAAGGTTTTATTTTTAATAAAATGATAAATAAGGATAACAGATGTGCCCTCAAACCTATAGGTTGTATCAGTTGAATAGAATTAAGACTAAATGCGAACATTAACAAATGGATATACATTAAGGAATAAGCATGAAGTGGATCATCTTGAGAGCTTGTTATTGTTACAAAAAAAGTATAGGTGTGAAATTCTATTTTAAACGTTGGAAGAAGCTGCAATGCTGTAAAACTTTTTTATTGGTCTATGAAGAGAGAAATTGCTAAGCAATTATGATGCACCTTCTTAGTTTGGGGAGTTTGTCCACTAGTTGTCTTATGTGGTCTATTTAAGAAATTTATCTTTGCTCTAACTTAACTACAAAAGCTAACTCAGAAGGCGAGGAATGCCCAAGAATATATAAAGAGACCTCTAGATAGACAAATGCTCCCTACTCGACTCCAAAAAAGAAGAAGAAAGAAATGGAAAATATGTTGCTCCATACGTTGAACTTCTTTGCTAGTTTATCCTTTCTTTAGTGTTTATTGAAACTTTAGTGTATGGCAATTTACCATCTGAGAACGAGCTGCCAGACTGGGAGTTCACAGTTTCACAACATTCAACAGTTTCACAAGGACTCTTGATGAACTCGTACTTTATGTTTCTAAGAAAATTTTAGTTAGTTTTTATTTAGCTTTGACACTCGCAAATTCTTCCCATGATTTAGAAAAGAGGAGTTGGCATGTATCCTTTTTCTGTAAAGTAAATGAGATCCTTTTTCTATAAAGTAAAAGAGCTACTTCACGAGCAAGAGAAAAAAAGCTACTTCAAGAGTAAGAGGTTCACAATGAGTTCAATCTATAGTGACGAAGAAAAGTATTCACTACTGTTTACAATACCTTCATTCACTCGTATTGCTACTTCAGTCCCAAAACATCAGCATTGAATATATAAACAAATATTCTATCCATGAAATAATTAGCTTTTTAAAAATCGATATGCAATATGTATACAACATGATTATCAAACTACGATTCTTTAGACACATAATACAGTAGAAACTTAAATATACTTCAATGTTCAAAATAAAGAAAAATGTTCAGATTGTGCAAAATAAGAAGAGTAACTCAAATAAAACAAACAATAATCTCTAAAGATAAAATAATTGGTGGAAGAGAGGCATACCTGAGATTCGAGTAGATAGAGTAGAATTATTAGGGAAAAACTTCGATGACTTGTGCTTTCTCTGTTTTGAGAAAGCATAAATCAAAACGTTGAGAGTTCTGATAGTTGTTGTGTAGATCGACTCTAGCAGCTAGAGCAGAGTAAGTATCTTTACTTTGTGACCCAGATGAAAACATCGAGAGTTCTAGGAATTGCCTTGCAGATCTATAGTAGCAGCTAGGGCAAAGTAAGAACTATGTGTTTAGTTTGTGACGATGGGTCTAGAAAGAGAGAGTTTTTGTGTTCTCTTTTAAGAATTTATTACTTTAGTATAATTTTGTGCCTAAGATATCGTCAAAACAACGCTTTTTATTTTTCCAATATTTTAATATTTTATTTTGCCACACTTTCTCCTGCATAAGACCCACAAATTTTAATTTAGGACTAGTTATTAATTTCTTTAGGGACTAGATTTAGTACCTTCCCAATAAAATATGGAATTAAGGACTAGTAGAAAATCTCATCCCAATATATGTACTTTTAGAGATGAGATTATTAACTCGTCCCTAAATGTTGGTCTTAAATAAGGCTTTTTCTTGTAGTGAATGTTGATGCCTGAACGTGGCAACTGATCCCATGTTTATGCCGAAACTTGGCAACCGATCCCATATTTATGTCGAAACGTAACAACCGATCCAAGTTACACTACAAGAAATAAGGTTTTTAGTGGCGACTAAGGTCGCCACAAATGCTTTAAAAGTCGCCACGAAATGACCTTTTGCTACGACTCAAAGGTCGTAAAGAAAAACTCAGTGGCTGATATCCTTTTGTCGCGACTATGAATGGTCGCTGCGATATCTTGCAACAAATAACTTGTTGCTGCGAGAAAAGTCGCCACAAAAGATATTAAAGTCGCCATGAAAACACCCAGAAATCTCACCAAAAAAAGGATTGCCACAAAAACAAAATGTTTGGTGGCGACCATTATCGCTACCGACATGTACTAGTGTCGTAGGTCATCGCCACAAAAGTTTGATTTTATGGTGGCAGTTCTTGTCGCCACAAATAAATCTTTAGTGGCGACAATACATTGTCACTAATATGTACATGTATTATGCATACATAGTTTTTGTGGCAACTATTGTCGCCACTAATATCAACTTCTATTTATTTTTTAATCAAAAATATTTTCATAATAGTTACCCAATAACTAATTGTACCACAATACTATTTTTTGTCATAGTTGACCAACCACACTAGTTCAATCATATCTCAAAAGTTATGAACTTTTCATTAATAAAAGTCATAAAATAAAGTAGACATCACTACATAATTCATGAGGACCATTGTATATAAGTCTCATCATAATATTTTATCATTTTAAATACACAAAAAGAGAATCACAAAGTAACTTCTAAGAGAATCACAAAATAACTTCTAAGAGTATCACAAAATAACTTTAGACTCCTTCACAATCATTCTCCTACTAAGCAACTTGTCCCTGAAATTAAAAGAGAATTACTTCAATAACATACTGCTGATTTATATTAAAATAAGAAAATAATAATGTAAAGCTTCCCTCATCTCTTTTAATTATTTAATAGCAAACCAACATCAGATTCATGAAAAATAATATCTCCAAAAGTCAAAGCCAAACCTATCTGATCATTAGTTGTTACTCAAAGTCATGAAGAGTTCATATAATTACATTTTGTTGGAATGTTTATTAAAACATAGCTCCACTAGTTACTGCTACCAAAAAATAAACTAGGTCCAGCCCTATATTATAATTGAGAATTAAACAAGAAGTAATTAAAAAAATAGTTACTGCTCAAAAAAAATTGGTTGCAAAAGAAGGTGTCAAGTAAAGCTAATGAGATAGGCCTAAGGTAAATCATAAACTATCAATTTTGATCTTCTTTTCTTGAGCAGAAAAGATTAAGATTTCATCTATCAATATTCAGTAGTCCAATAATATGCAAAGGCAGAGAATCAATTTAATCATAAATTTGTACAACATAAAAAGAAAGGTTCAGGAAAATGAATTTGTCAGCTAGCTTCTCTTAAATACTGATTGTCTAAGATGTTGTGGTTAGAAGTCAAGTTATTTATATCCTATTCTTTTCTCGTGTCTTTCTTTGTGTGTGCTTTCTGTTTTGAGTTGTTATCAACACATTCTTATGCAACTAACGGCTTAACATGTAATGAGCTCCTACAGGAATTCTCAAAAAATCCTTTTCATAGTTATTAATATGAAGAAGTTATGAAACATAAGACATTTTAAGAAGTTAGACCACCATTTGTAAGAGTTATTGATATGAAGAAGTAAATCACTCTCATTTCCACCTTCTCAATGGAGTCAAAAAGTGTAGATAAAAAATAAAAAAAAATGTATAAAGATAATAATTCATCACCTGTTGCATTCTAGACATTATATCAGCCATTTGTTCTTTTATTCTTTTGTCCACTTCTTCTCTCATCTGCTCTTGGAATATTTTATCCATTTCTTCACGAATTTTTTCTCGTTCTTCTTGTAATTTATGATCCATCTCAGCTTGCATCTCTTGCCGAACGTTTGTCATAGCAGAAGACACACTAGCTTCTACATCTGCTTGTTGCATGTGATTCTTTCTAGGAGGCCTCTTTCCATAGCCTTTTCCGCGAACGTAGCCTGTTCTCTCTCCAAGTACAGTGGCTAAAATCTCATCTCCAGTCATTGGATTCGCATTTTCTTCGAGTTGTTGTTGATCAGTAACAAGAGCTTGAATACGACCCTGCGATTATGTGTAATTATTTACAATAATAGATAACATATATAAATATAATAAAGGTAATGATGAATGAAAATTACATGAACTTCTTGTGATTGTGGATCCGACCATAACAATTCTCCTTTATCATTCTTACGTGTGTGTTGGAGCTCCCAAACTATATCCGTTGTCGCCTTTTTTCCAGTTTGGGGATCTTTCTGTAGTTAAATTATATTTAAAAACTAGCATTACTTAAACATTATGACAATGAAAATAGGGTTAACAGAATTTTACTGTGGATTCTTCAACTTCTGCAAAGGATTTAGAGCCACACGAATGCTTAGTTGTTTGTTTTTCCCTGTTTGATTTATTTTTTGCACTTACAGACTGCAATAAATATAATAGAATAAGAGATAATGTTTAATTAGTAATTCATCAGACATTATTTTATCAAGTTACCTTAAATTTTGTACTTCCAAAATATGAAACCAGATATTCCCAATCCACGGGTGAAACACTTTCTGGACGATGTGACAGTCTTTCCTCATCAGTGTTATAGAGCAGGTATTCCTTGTGTAATCGAGTCTTCCATGCTCTAAAGAGCCTTTGTGTTGTGCTAATTGCAAAAGCTTGCAACACACTTTCTTGCCTGCCTCTACCAACTTCAAATTTGTCCTAAACTCACATGTAAAATTGTATATTTTGTCTTAACATTAATAAAGATGTGATTTGAAAGTCAATTTAACATTAAAGTTAACTTAATACCTTCACCTTCAACCACATTGTTTGTCCATGTTTGGCAAAAATGGTTGGCCAGTCACCATCTAAAAATGAGACAGTGGTTCTCACTACCAATCCACAGTAATTGACAATATCCCTAGCCCCTTCACCTACAACTCTATCAATATCATCAGGAATGTCAACTATAATTTTACCCCCATACTTGGTCTTCATATCCACCTTCATAGATTTATACGATCCCCTACCCCTCTTTTTTGTAATGCTGCAAGAAGCTGTGATGGGAAAAAATAACTTTAAGAAATATTAAAGTTGAAAAGAGGTTGAGAGTACATTAGTAAAAGGACATGAATACATATCTTTGTCCCTTCAACTGTCAGCTCGTTTCTCCAAAAGATTAAAAAAAGTAGCCAAAAATTACATCAGAAATTTAAGACATCATAAAGTTTCTCACAAAACTAAATCAACATACAAACAACTACACTAAAGTGCAGTATCAGCCACAAACAACATGAGAAAAACAACTAGTACACTGATGGTTTATAAGATTTATTTAACTCCACATTTGCTTGAGGATTACTACTGACTTTGGAGAAAAATACTCACCTATCGTAAATGAATTGCAGGTTTTCGAGCAAAGTAAGTTTATACGGATGAAGTCGAGTTCGAAAATCTGATAACCACACAATATAAGGACACATCCTAATATTACAAAACTAAAGCTGCAGAAGAAAAAAATATATATTTATGATATTTCAAATATACAAAGAAGAAAAATAGATCAAGAGATGAGGTAGAGAGACGCAAGAAAACTAACCTCCACCATTGTTTACATTCATTGAAGAGGGATGCATACTATCTTCCACATTCATTGATAATTGTGTATCTACAGAGGTCCTCTGACCTGGTTCACGAATTGTGATCGGGCGTGAATGTGGCAATGAAGATTGATTAAAAGTAGGCATTAATGATGGGTTGTTAGCCCTGCCTTCGATATTTCCTCGTCCACGACCCTTTCCACTTCGACCTCGTCCCATTCCTATCATTTTCTACATAATCACATAAAATTGTTAACTGAATGCCTCAATCATTAGGTCATTGATGGTTACTATTGATGTAAGTGTAAGTTGAATTGCTACTTATGATCCATTTTTCGAATTATTGGAGTTAAAAGTTGTGAGTTTTTTAACTTCTCTGAAAACTTAGGATAATCAGGTATGCTTCTAATTTAATCAGTGACTCAATAATAAGACATAGCTCTAGTTAAGTCTCTGTCACAAGTGTTGTTGTCTAACCTACCAAAGTCCCATAACTAAAGATTCACCGAAAGAATTTAATGATTCTTCTTCAGAAGGGATGTGAACTAAGGATCGAAGATCTTATCACTAGAGACAACTTGGAGAACACGTACATGTACTTTGCTTGAGGCATTGATCTCATACCTGGGCTGGTTGACACTGATTGGGCCTGACAATACATCAAATAAGTACTGCTAGTTTCTTAGTTGTAGCTTAACTGTACATAAAAACAGAGTCGTTAAGCCTCAAAAAGCAATCTGTTTTGTAGTTTGAGGTTGACGATCACTGTACCTTGCCCTTGTGAATAAGATTTTTTTTTTTGCAGTTTTAGATATCACTACAATTCTTACCAGTACCACTATGTATTCCCCTTTGTTCTTATTTGTGCAATGAGGATTGAGAATATAGACATAGTGGGGTTCTAAGCACAAGAGTGGAGTTGTGTAATGTATCATTCAAGTAATTATGGATGAAGTAATGGAAATGAAAAGTCGTAATGATTGTGGAAATAAAGAAATTTAGGAACCAATGATTACCTTCTGAACCAAAGTAGTGACATGTTGAGTATTACAATTACAAGGTGGACTAGGGAAACAAAGATTTCTAGACAACTTTACTTCCTCGTTGCTTACTTCTTTGCGATTTGTGGAATCAATGTAATTCGATTTTGAAACTCTAGGTTCTACCAAACCTATGAACAACACATTTGAATTCGCCACTGTAAGAATGCTACATGTAAAAGGGAAAATACCCTTCAACTTTGCGATCTAGAACTTATATATTCCTTATCAACAAAATAGAGCATATATGCCCTCACCGTTTAACAAATATAACATATTTTATAGATACCATCTTTTGATTCACAAAGACTACTAATGGGATTCTATAATCTCAGTATTCCATAAGAATTTCACTCCGGGCTGAGGTTAATAGTTCATTCCACAATTGATATTATATACAACATAAAATAAGAATATGTTATTCTTTAGATAGCAGCAATTTTATGAAGATGAAGAGCACAAAACATAAAATTAGCAAAAAATTTCAGCACTTAACAAAAATTTAAGAATCAAAGAATGAACATTTTTCAAGCTCCACATTGGGCCTAATTTCTTCAAACAAGATTTATCAAATTAAAATTCACAAAAACTACATCCATCACGTTCAATATGAAAATAGGACCGAAAATTCTTAGCCCAAAACAAAAAAAATTAAATGAAAGTTTCAGCCAAAAAAAATAATACCAACTAAAATTCACAATAAAAACACCAAAATGTAGACACATTAGAAATCAAAGTTTCAGCTTACTTAATTTTGTTGGATGCCAAAGGTGAATGTTATACAGTTTCTTGTGCCAAATTCTCAGGATTCCTGTAGATTTTAAAATGGGTAAAGAAATAAGAGGTTAAATCGAAGAATACAAAGGTGAAATCAATGAAACAACCACTCTAATTTCAAATGGGTAAAGAAGTTAGCGATTTAATAGAGTTTAGGGCTGAACTTTAGAGCAGAGCATATGATTTAGTACCTGATAGAGTAGGTGATTAGAGTAATAGCTTTACACCATAATTATGTGCAGGATATAGATAGGAGTTTTCTATAGTTTAGGTCTATGGGTTTGGTGATTGTGTGTAGAGAGAGGCAAGATTACGCAGAGAGATGAAAATAAGAATATACAAAGTGCCGCTTCAGTTTTGGTTTTTAAATATATTTCATTTTTCTTAATTAGTATTGTGGCGACCTAGTCGCCACTAAATTTAGTATAGAGGTGACTTTTTGAGACCCGCTACAAATAGATTGGAGCAAAAATTTATTCCAGGCGGGAAAGAAAATTTCAGCTTTTTGTTGGAAACTTTAGTGGCGACCCAATAACAGTCGCCACTATAAATATATATTTTGTAGCAGCTTAGAAGGTTGCTATAATAGAAACATTTATTGTGGTAACTATTATTGTCGCCACTAATTGATGCCACTAAATGTCCTATTTCTTGTAGTGCTAGTGACTTTAAGACAAACTCTTCTCCATGTCTTGGAAAAGAGAACTTCTTCTGCAAAATAATAGTCAATATATAAAAGATAATATCATGTACAAATTGAGTTTGTCCTCATAGTAATAATACTAACTCATACCCTTACAAAATCCACCAATTTCTTCTTTTGCTCGTTGTCAAAGTTTCTCCAATCATCTACATTTAGAGGTGTAATTCTGGAGTTCTTGCAATAATTCCTAGAAAGCTAGCAAGCTTTTGCCCCTCTTTCCCAGTAGATTGGTTACGACTATTAAACGGCACATCAATAGTCTTTCCGGGAGGAAGTTTCCAAACATCTTTTAGTAAAGTAGGACCACGAGGCTTTCTTGTCGCTAAGTTACCTAGAATGAAAATAATATTTGAAAGTCATCAAATGCAAAAACACATATGGTTAAACACCTGAAAGATGCTCTATAATAATAAACTCAGGGCATTTAGCACTGTTCTAAAACTAGAACTTAAAAAGCTAATGTTCTCTTCATATTAACCTTAACTTAAAAAGATCAATCGCAATGGAAAATGGCAGAGTCCTTTTTTTCAGATTAGTTCATGTTGTAACTGATGAGTTTATTTTGATGGATTATAAGGTGAGTTAATTTGATACAAGTTTTCCCACTCTCTATGTAATATGTAGTTGTGTGTGTGATCGTGAATAATCCCTCTAGTTGCGTGTGTGATCATGAATACTCCAGGTGTTGTGGAACATGTTCATGTGTTGTGAGATATATCAATAACAACTGACACTTAAATCAAGCTATAACACAAAAGTGGAAAATTGGCTGTTCTCCCAAAGAGATTTGCTGCCATCCCAAAGAGAAAGCTGGCCATACTCTGTTGAGCTGGTTGTTCATGATTAAAATTTATTTGGGGCTAGTGGCTAGAGCTGTAGTGCTAAATGGCTCATGCTAGTTCATCTCACTAGCTCAATTTGTTTACTTTATATGTGGGACTTGCTGGCCTTCTTGGAGTCCTACAGTTTGCTGTTGTATATGTAGAGAACTCTGCTATTGCTGGACTCTGTTATGGTGCTTTGGTAATCTATTACTTCTTGTATTTCAATTTAAGTGTTCTACTTTCATTTTTGAAATGGAGGAAATGTTTTTGCTACAGTTAGTGTTAAAAATCTTATGAAAAATATTTGATGTTTTCCTAACAATTAGGAATAGGAAGTGCATTAGAAACACTTTGTGGACAAGAATATGGAGCTAAACAAGTAGACATGTTAGGTGTTTATTTGCAGAGATCCTTGATTATACTCAACACAGCAGCATTAGTCTTAATGTTTCTCTACTACTCATTGGCCAGCCTATGGACATAGCAAAATGGGATTATACTAAAAGCTAATGTTCACTACCTTGCATACTAGCCTGCACACTTTCCTCTCGTAATTTTTATCCGAGGATCAACCAGAACATATACAGCTAGCCAACAAGAAGTTAGTGGACAACTAACTAGCTGTGATCAAAACAAGAAAAAAGGACTTAAGGGTGTTGAGAAGCATGTGCATTAACACAATCCATTCACAGAAAATGATTCAAGAAACACTAAAAAGCAACACAGGATGCATGATATATTTTGTTAATGCAGCAAAGTAAAAAAGAACTGACAGTTAAATCAAGCTATAACACAATAGTAGAAAGCTGGCTGTTCTCCAAAACTGAGCAGGTAATAAAATTTTTCATATGTACCTCCTATTTTCACTCATAAATTGTGCAGATAATAAAGCTACACACACTAGTAGAAAGTAAATCCACTGTTTATTGAGAATACTAGAATTCCACAGTTGTATACTCACTCATTACGCTCCATGTTTTCTCTCGAAATGCAAAACGAACATACAATACAACCATACACACTTGGCAGAAAGCAAATTAAGTGGTCAATAACAATGTGAAATGATAGTCATTTTTTCAAATTAGTTCATGTTGTAACCTATCCTGCCATTTTCGTTCTAATTGTACAAGAGAAGAGATTTGCTGCCATCCCATGACACTTCGAGTCTACTGGCTGATAAGCTATTTTGTAGTTACTACTATTTTTCATCTTCTGTTTTCTAGATACAATTTGGATTAGAGTATAAATATGGATGATATACTTATATTGATTAGCCTTCCCTTCTATGTCTTTCCTCTCATTATTTTTATCAGAGGATCATCAAGAGAAACTTGTTGAAGCCAAAGAAAAATTGAAGAAGAGAAATAGGAACTATGCATGCCAAACAGTAATGATGTTGTTTAATGATGTTGTTTATGATACGCTGTCATGAAGTTTCTACGATTACTAGAGAAATAGAAACTATGCATGCCAGACAGCAAACACAACCAGCCACATTCAGCTAACAGTTCAGTAAACTTATAAGAAAGAGGAACTTTAAATCACGCCTTTAGCAGTCCGCTCAGATTTCATAATTCACTCTACCTAGAAGTAAAGAGATTCTCCTGTAGATCACTTCCTCTAACAGAACGTGAGGGGATTACACATACTCCAATTATCAAAGCCATCTGCACTGAGAAGTAGATGAGAAAAACTTGCTGATAGGAAGACTGAAGGACTTTACTTGTTCACACAGACCTTAACGTGATTTAACTGAATTACTTTCTCGGGCTGAATCTTACATGATGACATTGATCCTGTTCGTCTTCTTCCCAAGGTAAAACACAGAGAATATATCCACCATAAAGTGATGTCACTACTACTTCAAGGCTTAGTAAGATAGTAATGCTGAAACTATATGTCGTTATAACTCTTGCTCAAGCTTTAGATCGATAAATGGGCTGCAACTAATTTCTAAAACAGAGGGGCTACAGGTGTTGTTTTAATGTTCTTCAAGTACAAAAGTCACTTAGGAATTCAGAGGAAACAATCCTAAATGTCAAACATGAAGGCCAAATTACAACCCAAACATAATCAAAGCATCTACAAATTCGATAATTCACATAAAAACATCTGAAATCGTCAAAGTCCAAGGTAGTGATAGTAAATCATTACCTACAGCTATATCGTGTTTATAGTTGAGAGACATCTTTAAAATTTAATTGCTAAATAGTGATTTGCGACAGTTCAAGATATATAAATATTGGCTTCGGCATTACAATGGATCATTAACCTAAAGATACATAATAAAACGAACTAATTGAACAGTTCACATCTACATAAAATAAGATTTATATGACTAATGTTTTCAATACTTTATAATCACGATTTCAAGTATTTAACATGAGTATAAATAACAGAGAGTTTATGGAGTCAAAACCAGTGGCGGATCCAGGATTTAGTGTCCGGGGTTGCCAAATAAACTAATCGATTAAATTAATTTTATATTTGATTAAATTATTCGCCTTTTCGATATATATCATAAATCAATCAATAAAATATAAATAATAAGATATTACAAATCCACACTCCACACTAAAAGCATGAAGTTAACAAATTTAAAACTTTCAATAATATTACTATTTACTAATATTATAAATATTCAACATTCATTTACAATTGTCCTCGACGAGTTTTCATATTCTAAAAACGATCGATAATGACATCATTACTAACATTTATAAATA
>JAJOOF010000729.1:0-38150 GCA_029582545.1 Solanum lignicaule
ATGCAACAATCTACAAGGAAAGTGAGGTTGAGTCATTACTCTCAATCAAATTCATATCCTTTATAGGTGGTGTATTACTTTGCAGAATACACTTGATGATTGGACCTATATGAGTGTGAAATGGTGCTACTTCTATGAAATTGTGACAAATTTCTAGAGCACTTATGAATACCAGGACACACATGGCCTCTTAGCGCAAAACCATGATAACGACAAAAAATGTGCAAATATAATGTGATATAATCAGAAGTTGAACCTACAAAAGAATTATTGATTCATTGAAGTTCTAAGCTTCACCAATTGTTTTGTTGGTTAAAACATATTTTATCTAGGTTTGGTTCACAGTTTACGCGACACCAGATTCAAAGCATTGTAATCATATGTGAAAACCCAGTAAAACTTCTTATTTCTTCATATTCTTTCAGAGATATGTAGGGAATTGTTGGAAAAATGATTCTACTATCTCAAAAAGGAAGTATTCATATTATTATTATTATTATTATTATTATTATTATCTACATTCAGTCTATTAAATAAGTGTTAAAATCCTATTAGTTATCTCATAAATCGGTATTAAAGTTGGTCAATTTATAAATGTTGCCAAGATTATTTTTCGAAATGAATTGCCTTTGATTCATGGATTTGTCTTTAATTTTCATTAAACAACACTTATGGCTCTTTAACTTCTTTGACCGTTGGTGAATTATAATGAATGGATTTATATATATTCCTCATGTGTTCTTGTTGAGGGTAGGTGAAAATACAGAGAGCAAATCAACCGATCTTATCTCTTTCTTTTATATTCTTTTGCTGGGTTTATTTTATTGAATCGTTGTTAGATTTTGGCTCCTAGTTTTATACTAGAAGACCATGTTGAATCTTGGGGGATACACCAATATGCGGTGAAATATCCATAAGGACGGTGTCTTTGACACGCCTCAAGCTTTGAAGAATTCAATACAAGTGTTCGTAGAGAAGGCATTTTCCGTAAGATTTTCAACAAGCTTTTGGTTTTGAAAGTTCCAAGGTCCAAAAACCTTTGAATTCGTTTGATTTTTAGCCAAAAACTCCTCCCCTCAACTAAATGAATGAGTAGGGTATATAGAGAGGCTTAGGGCTACGAAATGGGGGAGGGGGGATGAGTAAAGAATTAGGGTTTTTTAATTTGCATTCAAACACTTCCTCTTTTGAATTAAAAAAAACTGATTATCCATCAATTTTGAACAACTTTCAATGGATTTCAAAGGATTTGGAGGCAAGGACAAGCAAAGTGGACGGCTAAAGTTGCTTGTAGGCATATTGGTTGTCGATGGAGAACAAGAAGATGATGAGGGAAATAAATGGATGTACTATTTGTGGGGGATCATTCGAGAAAGATGACGAAGCGGTCGTTTTCGTATATATTGATATTGTATATGCTGAGTGTATGTCTCTCCTTGTTGAACATTGGAATTGTAGTTGATGACGTCATTGACGCCGTTTGGAATTGTGAACGTTTGGAGGATGGTGGGCTGGGAAATCTTTTAGGGGAATTGAGGTGTTGGGCTGCTAATAGAATTGGGTTTCTTCAGTATATGATAATTCTTTTGGTAATTCTGGGCATATTTGTTCTTTAGAGGTTATTTCTTCTTCTGTTACTAACTCTTTTGGTATATAATTTTCTTCCTGGCCAGTGTTTATTATGATAATATGCTTTCTTTGTTCCATTATTCCAGTTATATAGTAGTGGTATGGTTCAATTTCCTTTATCATTTTGTATTCTACTGATTTTCTTGAGAGTTGGGATATGTCATCATTATTATTGTTATCTATTCCTTTCATTCTTTTTGATGTACTTATTCTGTCACTTACTATTTCTAGATCTTCTTCTATGTTTATCTCTTTATAACTATAATCATTATTATCTATTACTGTAACAATTTGTTCAAAAGGATTTTCTATTTTTATTTTATTTATCTTATTTTTTGTTGTTATTTTATGTTTTGTTGTCAGTACATAAAATTTTTTACATCTTGCTGTGAATATTTTACTTCCTGGGGCTAACTCTATTCCTGACATCTTCCAATATAATACTAGTGATTTATCTATGTTTCTATCGTTTATTGCTACTGAATAATTAGCACTTATTATAAATTTGAATTTTTGGTATATCATATTTCCTTTTACTGCGCTTATTATGCTTCTTTCTATTGGTTCTATTATCCTGTCATCTGCTAGGTATATTTCTATTGGTGTATCTATTCCTTCTCTAAAACAGGCTTTTATTAATATCTCTGTTCCTCCTAAGTGTACATATTTTATTGGATCTCTAGCTTTAATTTCTTGTATTTCTTTGTTTATTATTCGTTTATTTATTATAGGTATTTTTGCTTTTCCTTTGGTATATTTACAATCTATTATATGTTCTTTTTGGCTTACTACATAGTATTCTTCCTTTTGTCTTTTGAATATATTTCTTATTATGGGTGCCTTAAATATTTTTTCTACGCTTAAATCTAATTCTTTTCCTTTTATTTGTTCAAATATATTGATATCAAATATCACTTTTTGTTCTGTAGATTCTTCATTTACATATTCTTCTTGATTTATTATTTGTATGTTCTTTTCAGTCATCTATTTTATTTTCAAATATTTCATCCTTAAGTAACTCATACTCGAATTCATAAATACTATCATCACTTTCTAGTTCATAATCTATATATTCTATTTGTGTATATTCTTCATTATTGATTATTAATTCGGATATTTACTTATTCTTAGGATTCTTAGGAAGTTTGCAATCTTTAGCTAGATGTCCTAGTTTTCCACAATTATAACATGTGCATTCGGTTATTTTTTTCTTTGGTCTAAATGGTCTTTTTGCGTTAGTATTTTTTATATAATACCTTCTTCTAGGTCTCTTATACTTATACTGGGATTTGTATTTTTTATATTTGCCTGGTTTTCTATATTTCTTTTTATAGTAATTGTCATTGCATCCAAATTGAGGTGCTATCTTATCTTTACAGCATGCTAAGTTTTTTATTATAGTTTTTTCCATCTTTATTTCTTCTCTATATTTTTCACATATTTCTGAGTACCATTTTTGTAAATATCTTATTCTTGCTCCTAGAGTATCTTGTAATCCTGCTTCATTCCAGTCTTTTATTATTTTTGAACTAAATGGTTCTGGTAGTTTTGTAAAATATAATCTTCTTATTTCTTTTGATTCGTGTGTACTGTATGTTCCTTTGTAATAGTATTCCCTAAATACGCATGTATATTCTTCACATATTACATATTGCTAGTTTTAACATTAAATTTCTATTTAACTGTTTTTCTTTATTTTGTTCTTCTGTTTCTGTGGTTGTAATACTGAATTCATTTCTTATAGCTATCTCATATTTATTTAATACATCTATTGGTGTTGTTGCAATTTCTCCATCTATTTTCTTATTATTTCTTAATGTTTTTATACTTTCTTCTTCTAGATTTTGTAACCATAATTTTACTGTTCCTATAAGTGTTCTTTCTATATATCCTGGTGCTTCTATCATTTCAATTTTATTATCTATTAATTTTTTCGATATATATCCTACCCATAGTTGTATTGTTTTGTTTATATCTGTTACACAATCTAAATCTAAGAAGTTATTATTTCTAGTAGTTGTTGTAGTTGGTGTCCATTTTTTGTTTAATCTTTTATTCCATATACTATCATACCTGTCAGATTGTTCATAACTAACTGTATAATAGTTAGGACTTAGTGTTTTTGGGTTTTTAATTTCTGGTGCGCTTGTACTTGCTTTTGTATCTTTAATATCTCCGGTATTTATTTCTGTAAATTCGGCATCTTCTATATTTGCTAATATTTCTGTGTATGTTTCACTTATATCTGAGCCTTGTACTGAATAATTTTCATTATCATTTTCGTTTATATCATCAATTCTTATGTCTGGAGTTTCTTTTTCTTCAATTTGTAATTTTTCTTTAAAGTTTTCTATTTCTATTTTTAATCTTGTTTCGATTTCGCTTTCTTTTTGTTTACTTTCATATAGTTCTTTTAGGACAATTAATTCTTTCTCAAGAGCAATTGTCTTTACATTTTTTATTTCTTTTATTTGTTGTATTTCTAATTTTGCTTGTTCTTTAACTATTTCTCTTTCTTTTTTCCTATCTATTTCTTCATTTTCTCTAGTTATACGTACCATTGTTGTTAAACTATCTTCTAGTCGTACTGTTTCTTTATCTATCATTAGATACAAGTTTTCGCTTATTTTTTTTATATCGTCTTCCTAAGTTAGAAAATATTATTTTTATTTTTAATCCATCTTGGTTTTCATAAGTTTTTTCGTCTATAGAAAATTCCTCTTTATTCATAATAGATTATTTAATCTTTTTCCATAGCTCTGATACCATTTTGAGGGGGTGCGCATCTTATATGAATTTTTATGAATTAATTCTATCATAATACATTTTTTCTAAGGGTATTAATCTTATGATTTCTTTTATAATTTCTAGTATATATTCTATATATTGTATGTCATGAGTTTGTTGAAACATTTCTGTATTTTCTGTTATCAGGTTTCCTAACAAGGCCATATCTGTCATGGTTTGTTGCCAATACTGGAGGTATTCGTAATTTATCATTAATATGAGTATTGTATTTCTAAATCACTTAGATTAAATTCTAAGATTTCATCTATTTCGTCTAATTCATACCATATCTGATTTATTAACTCTTCTTCTTCGGGGTAAAATATCTTTTCCCATATTATCCTTCTTAGCTCGATAATTTTTATGTCTTTAAGTATATACAAAATTAGTGTTTCATATGCTAGTATTATTTCAACATGAAAATAAGTCATATTAATGTTTTATCAACAATTCCCTTATATCATGGCTTAATGAATATTATTCATATTAGATTACTATAAACTAGATTAGTTCCAACCATGTTTTCCTGTCACTATTAATATCGTACTTTCAAAGGTACTTTCTTCCTAACAGCGCCTCAACTTTGTTTACTACCCTCACGGTTTCCTTTGCCTATGGTTTCAACTTTAGGATGGCATAGTCTGGAAGTTTTTCCTTTTTTCCTTATGTTAACAAACTAGAAAACATGCTGGAAATAATTCTAGTATATAATAACTAATATGAACTTCTTCAATCATGTCATGATACTTAGGAATTAACAGATTTAGCTATTCATAATCATAAATGGATGTACCTGTATGATATCTGGAGTATTTTGATCCATATCTTAGCTTAGAAACTTGAATTTTTATTGATTATTTTGTTTACAAAAGGCTTGCTTTCCGTCGAGAAAGTCTTGCCTTAGATTGCCTTCTGGCTCTTCTATTTATACAAGTAGTGAAGCTTTCTAATTACTGTAGTTACTTTACATCTGTCTAATTACTATTTACTTTTCTTTACACGTTATCTACTACTTTACATAAAAGTTGTACCTACTACTTTACTTTACATAAAGCTTCGTCCACTTACTTTACTTTTATAATAGGACGATAAACTTTATTTTTCTTTTTATCTTCTTGTCAGTCTTGTTCTTCAATCCTGTCGGCTCTTTACTCTAGTTGGACAGCTGGAATTACATTATCTTCGCCATAGCATTTGGAGCATTGATGGTCTAGATATTTGTGTCCAATAGTTCTGCAATAGTTTGTCATTATCTCTGATGAAATAAAATTTCGTCGTATTGCTCTTATAGTTGGTTGTTGCTCAGGTTTTAATAGGCTTAGTATCCATTGACGTATTTCTTCCATATCTACTTCTCTGGTTTCTCTGGAATTTGAGTATATCATAATTTGTTCTCTTGCATAATAGCTCCATACTGAATTACCACTTAAATAATTTGTTGTTAATTCATTTAATATAGTAGCTATTCCAATAACTCTTTTCCTTGCATAAAATTCTGGTATTTCTATTTTTTGTATCTCATCTTGTTGCTCTATTTTTTCTGGTATTATAATTTCTCTTGTCAGTCCGATCTTTATAACTTGTATAATGGGCTTAATTTCGTCATACAGTATTTCTGCTGGTGCTGAGTAAAACTTTATATAAAAAAGTGTTCCTTTAGTTATTCTTTTGTAGTGCATAAATACCTTATGTAGCTCTGGTATTGTTGCTATCTCGTCTCCTGTTACGGTATATACAGTGCTTAATAATCCATAGTTATAGCAAGTTCCTACTAGATTGGTGCTTGTTCCTGGTTGTGCAATCAATTTGTTATATCCTTGTAGGTTTTGAGTAATATAATCTTCATTGGGATTTTTCGTATTTTTGGATCTTGGATTTTGGTTTAGAAAAGTCTGTATTTTATGACCCAAATTTGGTCTTAAAATGGGTTGAAGGTGGGGTAAGGAAGTGACTAATTTTGTGATTGAGAAAAGGACAAATGGATTGTAATTATAGCCAATTGAAATTTAAAACGTAGCCAAATTAAGTAAGTTTAGCAAATTCAGCTAGAATTTAAGATGAATTAATATTGATTAATTAACAAGCTTGTTAACTTGATGAAATAAAATAATTTATCTTAAATATAAACTAATAAACTCAAAAACATAACTATTGATTAACTTAAACTAATTAATAAAAATATTTAATAAAGAAACAAAATCTTTTTGAGATGATTTTTGAATATTCATAAATTGTACTAATTATATACATAATTATATAAAACATATATATTATTTAAAATTATAAAAAGTGTCAAAACTATTTAAAACAACATGAAAAATATTGAGTTTTTTATAAAACTAATTATCTCAAGTTGTTTGAAATTAAAGAAGCTCAATGACTAACCTATAATGTGGAGGATCAAAAATGGGTGTCAACAATTAAAATTGCATGAACTCCCCTCAATTATTGGCTAGAAAAATTGTTCTCTTTAATTTTATTAGCTAAAATATTATTCAATTCAGCCTTGCACATTTAGTTGTGTGTGCCAATTCTAGTTTAGTTAATGAATAGTTAATAATTTTGAGTTAATTAGTATATAATTAAGTTAATTATTTTATTTGGTTAGTTAATCATATTAATTATTAGTCTTATTTAAGTTTTAGCCGAATTTGTTAATAATTAAATTCAGTTTGGATATAATTGAAACCCATGTGACCATTTTCCTATTACAAATAGTATAAGTTACATAAATCTCATAGTTTTAATATGAAATTACAATCTATCCCTAATAAGTTTCTAATTACATTAATCCCTTAAAAATTAAAAAAACCGGATACAATAATTGAAGCTCGGATACATTAAATATTGTCTCGGATACATTAATATGTAGCTCGGATACATTAAAAACTAGCTCGGATACATTAAATACTGGCTTAGATACATTAATATGTAACTCGAATACATTAAAAACTAGCTCGAATACATTAAAGAAATAAGAGATTTTAGAGATTTTTAAAAGTAATATGGGATAATGGAAATAAGTGAAACAAAATGTGTGTATTTCTGTAATTTGTCCTTACAAATATCTAGCCAATTTTAGACCTGAATTTTCAGCCCAACAATTGACAAATTGAGACCAAGACCAGCTCAAGACCGCACCCCTTAATTCTACCCTTTTCAGCCCAGCTCAATTCCAACAGCAATACGCGTACATCGACGTTCTTCTTCCTCCTTTCAATTCCGTTGAGAATTGGTATGAAATGGAGCCAGCACAAGAGTTTGAATTTCAAATCCTTAACTGTTTTCCCCCTTTTCAATTCCATTCTCTTCCTATATACACTTTCCTTCCTTCAGCATTTTGGAGAGGTTTTTTGGACACTACCTTACAGAGGGAGTTTCCATCAAAAGAAAGAGGTTGGAGAGACAAGAAACAGGAACGGAAATTTACAAGAAAATTATACATGCAACAGAGAAGAAAATTAAAGAAAATAGTATTCCATTAGCTAGGTGGTTTGAGTCTTTTGTTGCTGGATTCGAGCTCTCGTCGAAATTCCTCTTGTGGTGGAGGAATAGCTCGCTTCATCTCGTCCACAATAGGTAAAATCCCTCTCCTAATCTTGACTTGTTGCTCTTTGTTTTGTTTAGTCGATATACAGACTGATTTAGCTATTATTTATTTTTGATAAATTTCATTTGTTGTCTGATTGTGTAGCTTCTCTGTGTTGTTATTGGCTATTACTAGTTGGTTGACCTCTAGAGATTTCGGTCTTCTTCTTGTTTTATATTTTCTTTCATCTAAATTGGGCATTGCCTATCTGTGGTGTTGGGCAGCAATGCTTGGGTTTGTTTGGGTTTAGCACCTCATAAATAATATGTGCCTTTGTTTAGCTCTTGGTTGTTGCGTATGCCCTTTAGTTTGCTAGTTTCTTAAGCTCATGGGCTGTTTAAGTTCCCTTATCATATCTCTTTATGTGTCGATCTCTCGTTATGCTCATCTTGATTTAATTTTCGTACTTGGTATGTCTTTGCATTTAGGTGTTTTCTTGTCTATGCCCTGTTCTGTTTTCAACATCAGTTCATTCACTTGTTTGCTACTATTAGTACCACCCTCAATAGGTGTAGGAGTTCTAAAATTGAATGTTATGAGCCATATAAAGTATATGGCTTTGAGAGTTCTTTTTTTACAAATTCAAAATTAGAAGTAAATTGTCACTGCTTGTTTTAATAACATGTCTTGACTCAAATTTCTCCTCAAATGCTCTTTCTTTTCCTTAAAATACTCCATATGATTACTCGATTTTCTTTGGATGTTTAGAACAGTTAAGTGTATTGAGTGTTGTTTATTTCCTATTCCAAATCTATTTTCCAGTAGTCTAGTCTTAAATAGCATGTGTTCTTCATTAAAAATTTGAAAGTGTCATGTTTGAATTCATCATGGTATGTTTTGCTATTTTTTGCTCGATTTAGTAAATATTCATTTGATTTGGTTAGCTTAAGTTAACTTAGCAAGAATAATGCTAAGTTTTTTTTTAGTTTTTTATTTTATTTTATTTTATTATGCATGAACTTGGCCCGAGGCGGAGTTAGCAAATGAGTTGATTTTAGCAAAAGATAGTTAGCAAAAGAATAGCTTCAATTTGTTGTTTATAGGTGAGGAGATTGTTGTCGGGGATGTCATATATGGTGGTTCTGATCGGCTGCTGTCACAAGTTGTTCCAAAAGCCGGGATTGGGTGAAGTTGGTATCTCTTTTATAGATGTAACTTTGTTTTCAATTAGGTTATTAGAATCTTGATTGTCATCTTATTTGTACAGGCGAGTGGATAGCTGATACTGTTTTAGTTGGTTTTAAGTACGAGATTTTTATTCAATTTGTTAAAATCATGAGTTTAAGGTGTAATTTTGTCCCAAATGTCTCCATTCTTGCTACTTTATTTTTCTACCCTAATATAATGGCTTCTTCATATGCATGTCCATCCTTTTTATCTTAAGAGGCCAAATATTGTATCCTCTGTCGCTTCTATTTTTCATTTTCTCTCTTAGCTGATAGTCTTTATTTACTGAATAATCATATGTTATATGTCTCCTTGAATTGCTGTATTTTTCATTTCACAATCTTACATAAGCATATAAGTAATTGCAATCATTTATTTGTGCTTCTAAATTTGCTTAGAGTGAGGTCTGAGTTTCTTTTTCCTTTTAAAGCTATAAGAGTGATCAAGATGTTCTACAGAAGCTAGGCAAAACAATATATTTTGCTGCTTCCTAGCTTTTAAAGGTTGTTCTATGTAGAACTGATTATTATATTCTGTGCTCATTATTTATTTTTTAGTAGACGCCAGAAACTGATATGATGGGTGAACTAGAGAGGAGGGAAGGCGAATCATCTTCTTCCTGCCTCCTGTGAAATTACATCAAGAAAAAGCTTTCCTATGTGGCTCTTGACTATGAACAGGAGATTGAAACTTCCAGGAGCAGCTCCTCCAATGAAAAGAACTATGAATTGCCTGAAGGACAAGTTATTACCATTGGTAACCCTCTTTTGAACCCTTCCCTCCTTGAACTTGAGGTTGTGAAAGTTGAGGCTAAAAGCCTAAGTTGGGGGTGTTATGGGAAATTCATTGAAGGGATGCTTACCACATGAGGGCTTGAAATAAAAAAAAGAAAAAGAAGAAGAGAGAAATTGATGGATGGATAGGAAGTCTTAAAGAAAGAAAAAGCTTTGAAAAAGAAAGAAAGAAAATGAATAAATGAGACTTGAATTCTCCGAAATTTGAAAATGGTGTCATGTGGGCATCTAGAGTGGAAATAAAAAAAGAAAATTGAAAAATAGTGTGGAATGTGCATGGGTTTGAAAAGTGGAGAAATTTGGATATGATGAGTTGTTGTGTAGTGTTCAAGGAGGGTGTAGTCACTTATTCCTAAATAATATCCTAACCTTCCCGAAGCATATATTACAAGCTTAACAAAGTCCTTTGAGATTTCTAACCAAATGGAGTTGAGTCAATGTTGATTGAAAATATGGGCAAGCCTATGGTGTGACATTTGTGTGTGCATGAGATGATTCTTTGTGAGTGTGAGTGTTGCATCTTTGTCCCTTGTCTTGTTTATATGTGTGTGTGATTTTGGGACACTTCTTTCTTGTAAGGGCATGTAGGTTGAAAAAGTGATGATTTTGAAAATTCCTAATTGAGTCAAGTGAGCATGTGAAAGAGTTAATGAGTTGAGTCATTTCTTGAGTTTGAGTTGTTGTCACTTAAATGATTCTTGGTTTTTGAAAATGTTTCATGAGAGTGAGAGGATTTATTTTGTGAAAATTTTGCATGTGTACTATTTGTTAGTACCAACCGAAGTTATTACCTTTGTGCTTAATTGAGAAAGGGAAATTGATTTGTGGTGTGTCTTGAAATAAGAGCTTCTTGTGTTTTTGATTTTCTTTACTTGAGGACAAACAAAGTTTCTAAGTCGGGGGTGTTGATGAGTGGGATTTTCACTCATTTAAGGCTCTTTTCGTAGTTATTTTGTTTTGCTTTAGCTTAGACTTGGTGCTTTTAATGTGGTTTTTTTCAGATTTGCACGAAAATTAAATGGAGAGTTGATTTAGGATATTTGAAGAAAGCAAATAAACTTGAGGCAAAAAGAGGTCAAGAGCTGAAAATACAATTTTTGGTAGGGAAAGTATCCTTCGCGAACAGGCTTAAATAAACTAAGTGAACTGTATCTGCCTGTTTGAATGTCTTCATTTAGGGTAACAAGTTTGCTAAACCTGCACTCAAATCATGCATTGAGGAGTTTCAAGAAAAGTTGAATAAATTCAACATTGAGAGAAAGGAACAAGAACTTACCGCCAAAATGCCCAAAGCCATCAACAAAAAGTGGAGAATTTGGAGAGCATCACAGTGACTGAAAAAAGAAGAAGAGGAAATCTATGAATCTGAAATTACTTAAGGTTGTTTTCTCCAAGTCTATTGTCTGTTCATTCTTTTATTACTCTTAAATGTTTTATTTACAAGGTTCTCATTTTGAAAAAATATACGGCAGAGGGAACTAGAACTTCATGCTTGTCTCTTTAATTTATACGGGTCATTTATGCTTTTATTTAGCCAAAGAATTTAAAAACAATGTAGCGGAGGTAGTAGCTGTTAACAAGACAGTAGTAAGTTATATAAATAGTTGATCCTTCACTACAACTTTTCTTTAAAAAATCCATATAAAATTTGAATGATGGGTTTTTTTGGAATTGTACATTTAAGAGTAGATAGTGATAAAAAAAATCTCTAAAATCATTTTGGCGAGAATGCAGGAGATATATAAAGAGGCTAGTGGCGAAATCGATTGATAAAACTTTCTAAGTCAATGTGCAAACTGTATTAGACAAAATAAGTGAAGCCAACATGATGCAGGATTGTTGTATCTGTTCCGTTTCTTATGATGTATAATGGAAAGGAGTTGGCTTTAGTGCCTGATTTGGTTATCTTGAATTTTCAGTAACTTCATTTTCTTAGTCAAGCAACAGATTTTGAAGTCACGAATCCATCAATCGAAGTGCAAACAGAATGTTCACATTCGGAACCAGGATGTGCTGAGTCGGACCAGAGGTTCCTTGCAACATCCTACATCCTGTTTGGAGGAGCAGGATGTGTTGGATCCTATGTATTCTTTAGTGAAGGAGTTTGTGTACCTTATTCCTGGCTGTAAGCTTAATCTTGTGGAGTCACTTAGGCGTCGTGTTAAAATTTAGCATCTAAGGTAAGTTTTCTCCCCTCCTTTCTACTCAATCTTGGGTAAGTGTTTTTGAAATGGTCTCGTTGATATGTGTTAATCAGTGCTTGAATTGTTGGGTTGTTTCTGTTTGTGTGGGGATTAATTAAGTTGATGGCTAGATAGTTCATGAGTTTTAGTTGAGATTGGGGGAACAACCTGAGTGAAAATTGTGCCTAAAAAATTTGCTCCCAATATGTTTGATGAAATACCACAACCAGATTTTGAATTCAGGAGAAGATGACTCCGCGAACGCACCCAATAGTTAGCAAAAGACTAGCTTCAATTTATTGATTTTATAGGTGAGGAGATTGTTGCCGGGGATGTCATTTATGGCGGTTCTGACCGGCTTCTGTCGCAAGTTGTTTCAAAAGCCGGGATTGGGTTAGGTTGGTATCTCTTTAATTGATGTAACTTTGTTTCAATTAACTTACTAGAATCTTTATTGTCATCTTATTTGTACATGTGAGTGGATAGCTAATACTGTTTTAGTTGGTTTTAAGTACGAGATTTTTATTCAATTTATTAAAATCATGAGTTTGAGGTTAATTTTGTTCCATATGTCTTCATTCTTGCTACTTTGTTTTTCTTCTCTTTTATAAAGAATTCTTCATTTGAATGTCCTACCGTTTTATCTTACCAGGAGAAATATGTGACTTTCTGTAAGTTTACCTTTTTTTAATAGGATGTTGCTACTGTTCAACTTTGTTTGTACTTAAATAGAAATTATAGAATTATCTCATCGACTATAAACCATTAACATGGAAGTTTTTGATTATTCTTCAAATGCACATAGGATTCATTGGAATTTACCGGAATAAATGAGCGAGGACTTCTAGGGAACAACTTTATCTATGGATATGTTGGTATCTCACACTGAGAAATAGTAAGAAATGAACTCTAACGTTTATCTTAATGTATTCTCCTAATTGTTGAAACTCTCGGTACAATTTGATGTATTTTCATAGTAATCTTTGAATTTTGCAGGTTTATTAGCTCTTGGCTATCAACAACTCTCGTGCAAATATGCAACTAACCACTAATTCCAGCTTGACATGTATGTCTCTTCTTCTACTCGAGTTTCATAAAGGTGAATATATATGATCAATAAAATAATAATATATTGTGTTCTTGTGCTATCTTTCTTCCCTGCTTCATACAAAAAAAATTAATGCATTCCCTGCTTTATGTAAAAATGGAATTGTATTGTATATTTATTCTTTTGGTGTAAACAAAGAAATATAGAGGAATTAGAGCTTGTAGATCTTTAAGGCTCTCTGTAAGTAGTTTCTCCCTTTCTCCCATTTTTTGTTTGTTTTGTTCCCCTTTTGAATGTCTCCAGCATATCATTAATGCTGAGGATTACAACTTTTCCAGTTTCAAAAAAATAAAAAAAAATCTTGAACAATGCTTCATCTTTTTAAGTCTTAAATTACCCACTTAAACACCCAGCGAACCCAACGACCTCTAAGCCCAGCCGCGTCGTCCTCGTAGAAGATCATTTCGAGAATCATCCAAGTGTCCAAATCATATGACCCTCCTTTCAATTATGTTGAGAATTAGGATGAAATCGAGCCAGCACAAGAGTTTGAATTTCGAATTTAAAATACCTCTAAACCTTATCCGTTGCCCCCTCCCCCTTTCAATTCCATTCTTTTCCTATATATACTTCCCTTTCTTCATCGTTTTGGAGAGTTTTTTTGGACACTAATTTACTACCCAAAAAAGAAGGAATTTCCATCGAAAGAAAGAGGTTGGTGAGACAAGAAACATGAACTGAAATTTACAAAAGAAGATACAGGCAACAGAGAAGAAATTTAAAGAAAATAGTATTCCTATAGCTAGGAGGTTTGAGTCTTTTGTTGCTGGATTAGAGCTCTTGTCAGAATTGCTCTTGTGGTGGAGTATCCTTGCCTTATTCCTGGCTGTAAGCTTAATCTTGTGGAGTCACTTAGGTGTCGTGTTAAGAGTTAGTATCTAAGTTAAGTTTTCTCATCTCCTTTCTACTTAATCTTGGGTAAGTACTTTTGAAATGGTCTCGTTGATATGTGTTAATCAGTGCTTAAATTGTTGGACTCTTTTTGTTTGTGTGTGGATTAATATAGTTGAGGGATATATAGTTCATGAGTTTTGGTGGAGATTGGAGATTGGGGGCACAACTTTTGTGAAAATTGTGCCTAAAACGGCTGTCCCCAACATGTTTGATAAAATGCCCCAACCGGATTTTGAATTCAGGAGAAGATGACTCCGTGAACGCTCCATCTTAGCCGCGAACTTGGAGGAATCTGATCCCAGATTCTCTGCAAATGCGCCCAATAGTTAGCAAACGTGTTGAATTTAGCGAAAGATAGTTAGAAAAAGAATAGCTTCAATTTGTTGATTTTATAGGTGAGGAGATAGTTGCCGGGGATGTCATATATGGCGATTCTGACCGGCTGCTATCACAAGTTGTTCCAAAAGCTGGGATTGGGTTAAGTTGGTGTGACTTTTATTAATGTAACTTTGTTTTCAATTAGGTTACTAGAATCTTGATTGTCATCTTATTTGTACAGGCGAGTGGATAGCTATTACTGTTTTAGTTGGTTTTAAGTACAAGATTTTTATTCAATTTGTTAAAATCATGAGTTTGACGTTTAATTTTGTCCCATATGTCTTCATTCTTGCTATTTCATTTTTCTTCCATTATATAATGGCTTCTTCATATGCATGTCCTTCCTATTTATCTTAACAGGCCAAATATGTGACTCATTGTAAGTTTACCTTTTTGTTTAATAGGATATTGCTATTGTTCAACTTTGTTTGTACTTGAATACAAATTATAGAATTATCTTCTCGACGATATACCATTAACATGGGAGTTTTTCATTATTCTTCAAATGCACATAGGATTCATTGGAATTTACCGGGATAAATGAGCCAGGACTTCTAGGGAACAACTTGCTCTATGGATATATTGGTATCTCATATTGAGAAATAGTAAGAAATGAACTCTAATGTTTATCTTAATGTATTCTCCTGATTGTTGAAACTCCCGACACAATTTGATGTATCTTCATAGTAATCTTTGATTTTTGCACGTTTATTAGCTTTTGGCTATCAACAACTGTCATGCAAATATGCAACTAACCACTAATTCCAGCTTGACATGTATGTCTCTTCTTCTACTCAAGTTTCATTAAGGTGAATATATATGATCAATAAAATAACAATATATTGTGTTCTTGTCCTATCTTTCTTCCTTATATAAAAAAAAATAATGCATTCCCTACTTTATGTAAAAATGGAATTGTATTGTATCTTTATTCTTTTGGTGTAAACAAAGAAATATAGAGGAATTAGAGCTTGTAGATCTGTTAGGCTCTTTGTAAGTAGTTTCTCCCTTTCTCTCTTTTTTTGTTTGTTTTGTTCCCCTTTTGAATGTCTCCAGCATATCATTAATGCTGAGGATTACAACTTTTCCAGTTTCAAAAAAAAAATAAAAAAAAATCTTGAACAATGCTTCATCTTTTTAAGTCTTAAATTACCCACTTAAACACCCAGCGAACCCAGCGAACTCTAAGCCCCGCTGCGTCGTCCTCGTAAAAGATCGTTTCGAGAATCATCCAAGTGTCCAAATCATATGACCCTCCTTTCAATTCTGTTGATAATTGGTACAAAATCGAGCTAGCACAAGAGTTTGAATTTCGAATTTGAAGTACCTCAAATTCTTATCCGTCCCCCCCCCCCCTTCCCTTTCAAATCCATTCTCTTAATATATGTATTTCCCTTAATAAATAGGCAACACCGAAGAAAATAATATTCCTATGGCTAGGAGGTTTGAGTCTTTTGTTGCTAGATTCAAGCTTTTGTCAGAATTCCACTGGTGGTGGAGGAATTGCTCGATTCAACTCGTTGTCCCAGCTTCACTGTGGTCTACAAAAGGTTTGATCCCTTTCCTAAGCTTGACTTGTTTCTCTTTGTTTTGTTTAATCGATTTAGTTGATTTACAGACTGATTTAGCTATTATTTATTTTGATAAATTTCATTTGTTGTCTGATTGTGTAGTTTCTCTGTGTTGTTATTGGCTATAGCTAGTTGGTTGACCTCTAGCGATTTCGGCCTTCTTCTTGTTTATATTTGGTTTCATCTAAATTAGTCATTGCCTATCTGTGGTGTTGGGAAGCAATGCTTGGGTTTGTTTGGATTTAGCACCTCATAAATAATATGTTGGCTTCCTTTTATCATTTGTTTGGTCTAGAATTCCAATTTAGCTTGACAAAGTGTGATTATATTGGCCTAAGATGTGCCCTTTGTTTAGCTCTTGGTTGTTGCGTATGCACTTTAATTTGCTTGTTTCTTAAGCTCATGGGCTGTTTAAGTTCCCTTATCGTATCTTTTTAAGTGTCAATGGATGTCTCAACTATAGTTCATAGTGGTTTCAGCAAAATGTAATGAAATTTTGAAAATATAATTTGCGACAATGTTATGTTGGCCCCGTGCATAGCACGAGCTTCCCTTCTAGTATTCTATGGAGGATGAAACAGTATCAAAACAATGTTGCTTTCAGAATACCACATCTTATAGCAAACCTTAAGAATGAGCAATGCATAAAGAGATGGAAGCATAGGCAATCTGTCTTGAAAACTAGGGCAATCAAGGATAGGGGAAAACTAAACTACCAATAAGAAGAATAGGCAAAATAACCTAGACATGGAGCCTCTTACTCTAAAGCTGACAGAAAATTGAGTCAAGTGAACATGTGAAAGAGTTAATGAGTTGAGTCATTTGTTGAGTTTGTGTTTTGTCACTTAGATGATTCTTGGATTTTAAAAATGTTTCATGAGAATGAGAGGATTTCTTTTGTGAAATGTTTGCATGTGGACTATTTGTTAGTACCAACCGAAGCAATTACCTTTGTGCTTAATTGACAAAGGGAAATTGATTTGTGGTGTGCCTTAAAATAAGAGCTTGCTATTTTTTTGATCTTCTTTACTCGAGGACAAACAAAGTTTTTAGGTTGGAGGAGTTGATGAGGGGTGGATTTCCACTCATTTGAGGCTCTTTTCGTAGTTATTTTTGTCTTGCTTTAGTTTAGAATGGGTGCTTTTAGTGTGGTTTTTTTTCCAGATTTGCACGAAAATGAAATGGAGAGTTGATTTAGGATATTTGAAGAAAGCAAGTGAACTTGAGGCAAAAAGAGGTCAAGAGCTGAAAATGCAATTTCTGGAAAGAAAAGTACCCTTTATCGAACGAGCTTGAATAAACTAAGTGAAATGTATCTGCCTGTTTGAATGTCTTCATTTAGGGGAAGAAGTTTGCTAAACCTGAACTCAAATCATGCATTGAGTAGTTTGAAAAAAAGTTGAATAAATTCGACATTGAAAGGAAGGAACAAGAACTTACTGCCAGAAAAATCTCAAAGCCATCAACAGAAAGTGGAGAACTTGGAGAGCATCACGGTGACTGAAAAAAAGAAGAAGAGGAAATCGATGAATCTGAAATTACTTAAGGTTGTTTTCTCTAAGTCTATTTCCTGTTCATTCTTTTATTACTCTTTCATGTTTTATTTACAAGGTTCTCATTTTGAAAAAAAATATGGCAGAGGGAACTAGAGCTTCATGCTTGTCTCTTTAATTTATACGGGTCATTTATGCTTTTATTTAGCCAAAGAATTTAAAAACAATGTAGAGGAGGTAGTAGCTGTTAACATGGAATTTTTTTATTATTCTTCAAATGCACGTAGGATTCATTGGAATTTACCGGGATAAATGAGCGAGAAGTTCTTGGGAATGACTTGCTCTATGGATATGTTGGTATCTCATATTGAGAAGTAGTGAGAAATGAACTCTAATGTTTATCTTAATATAAGTATTCTCCTGATTGTTGAAACTCCTTGCACAATTTGATGTATCTTCATAGTAATTTTTTATATCTGCAGATAAAGCTTTTGGCTATCAACAATTCTCATGCAAATATGCAACTAACCACTAATTCCAGCTTGACATGTATGTCTCTTCTTCTACTCGAGTTTCAACAAAGCTGAATATATATGAACAATAACATAGCAATATATCGTGTTCTTTTGCTATCTTTCTTCCCTGCTTCATACAAAAAAAATTAATGCAATCCCTGCTTTTATATAAAAATGGAATTGAATTGTATCTTTATTCTTTTGGTGTAAACAAAGAAATATGGAGGAGTTAGAGCTTGTAGATCTATTAGGCTCTCTATAAGTAGTTTCTCCCTTTCTCTCTTTTTTTATTTGTTTTGTTCCCCTTATAAAGGTCACCAGCATATCCTTAATGCTGAGTAATACAACATTAACAGTTTCAAAAAAAAAAAAAAAACAGATTGAACAATGCTAAATTTTTTGAAGTCCTAAATTACCCACTTAAACACCCAGCGAACCCAACGACCTCTAAGTCCAGCTGCGTCGTCCTCGTAGAAGATCGTTTTGAGAATCATCCAAGTGTCCAAATCATATGGCCCTCCTTTCAATTATGTTGAGAATTAGTACGAAATCGAGCCAGCACAAGAGTTTGAATTTTGAATTTAAAATACCTCAAAACCTTCTCCGTCCCCCCCCCCCCCCCTTCAATTGCATTCTTTTCCTATATATACTTCCCTTCCTTCATAGTTTTGGAGAGGTTTTTTGGACACTAATTTACTACCCAAAACAGAGGGAATTTCCATTGAAAGAAAGAGGTTGGAGAGACAAGAAACAGGAACGGAAATTTACAAAAAAATATACAGGCAATAGAGAAGAAAATTAAAGAAAATAGTATTCCTATAGCTAGGAGGTTTGAATCTTTTGTTGCTGGATTCGAGCTCTTGTCTGAATTGCTCTTATGGTGGAGTATCCTTGCCTTATTCCTGGCTGTAAGCTCAATCTTGTGGAGTCACTTAGGCGTCGTGTTAAGAGTTGTATCTAAGGTAAGTTTTCTCCCCTCCTTTCAACTAAATCTTGGGTAAGTAGTTTTGAAATGGTCTCGTTGATATGTGTTAATCAGTGCTTAAATTGTTGGACTTTTTTTGTTTGTCTGCGGATTAATTAAGTTGAGGGATATATATTTCAAGAGTTTTGGTGGAGATTGAGGGCACAACTTGTGTGAAAATTGTGCCTAAAACGGTTGTCCCCAACATGTTTGATGAAATGCCCCAACCGGATTTTGAATTCAGGAGAAGATGACTCCGCGAAAGCTCCCTCTTGGCCGCAAACTCGGAGGAATCTGATCCCAGATTTTAGCAAAAAATAGTTAGCAAAAGAATAGCTTCAATTTGTTTATTGTATTGGTGAGGAGATAGTTGCCGGGGATGTCATATATGGCGGTTCTGACCGGCTGTTGTCACAAGTTGTTCCAAAAGCCGGGATTGGGTTAAGTTGGTATGTCTTTTATCGATGTAATTTTGTTTTCAATTAGGTTACTAGAATCTTGATTGTCATCTTATATGTACAGGCGAGTGGATAGCTATTACTGTTTTAGTTGGTTTTAAGTACGGGATTTTTATTCAATTTGTTAAAATCATGAGTTTGAGGTTAAATTTTGTCCTATATGTCTTCATTCTTGCTATTTTATTTTTCTTCCATTATATAATGGCTTCTTCATATGCATGTCCTTCCTTTTTATCTTAACAGGCCAAATATGTGACTCAGTGTAAGTTTACCTTTTTGTTTAATAGGATGTTGCTACTATTCAAATTTGTTTGTACTTACATAGAAATTATAGAATTATCTTATCGACGATATACCATTAACCTGGATGTTTTTAATTATTCTTCAAATGCACATAAGATTCATTGGATTTTACCGGGATAAATGAGGGAGGACTTCTAGGGAACGACTTGCTCTATGGATATGTTGGAATCTCATATTGAGAAGTAGTAAGAAGTGAACTCTAACATTTATCATAATGTATTCTCTTGATTGTTGAACTCCTGGCACAATTTGATGTATCTTCATAGTATAGAGCATCTCCAACCCTACACTCTATTTTACTCTCCAAATATAGAGTTCCTTATTTTTTCAGACAACCAACCCCAACTTAATTCTTTATTTTACTCTCTAAAAAAGAATTTTTTTTTCTCTCTCATCAATATTATATTATTATTTCTATACCATTTTTATTTTCTTATTTCGTAATATAAATCTTTTCTTTCTTTAATTATCATCCTATTTAATTTTCATGCTATATAAAATTTAATTTTTGAAATTAATCATTTATTATTAAATTATATTTTATTCTAAATTTCTAAAGAACAACTACAAATAATTGAAAAAAGAAATCGACAAGCACAATTGCAATTACAACCACTACTTCTCTAAAGCATACACTACCTACTTCCTTTTTCGAATATTGTTAAATCTAGAACCGAACTACCAGATTACTAAATTATTGTAGTGATTTTTAAAATTATTATGTTATGTATTGTATTGTTATCTTGTATTTAATTATTATTTTATGTATTGTATTTTTAAATTAAAATTTGTATCTTATCATTTAAATTTTGTGCATTCTTAATAGTGAAAATTAATAATAAAATCAAATTCTACCACAAAATTATGAATTTTTTTTTTTTAAATTATTAATTTGAGATGAAAGTAGTATATATTAAATAATATTATTTTTAAAATGTAATATACATTTTAAAAGAATTACAAATATTAGAGATTTAATTAATAGTCTTATATGAAAAATAATATGTTAATTACAAAATAATAAAAATAATAATATAATATTCAAAAAGTGAAATAGAGAGTATGAATAGTAGTTCTCCAAATTTGGAGAACTACTATTCCACTCTCCATAATTGGAGAATAGAGGGTAAAATAGAGAGGGCTTGGAGAGGACATTCTCTATTTTACTCTCCAAATATAGAGAATGAGGAGTAAAATAGAGTAGGGTTGGAGATGGTAATCTTTGATTTCTGTAGGTTTATTTGCTTTTGGCTATCAACAACTCTCATGCAAATTTGCAACTAATCACTAATTCCAGCTTGACATGTATGTCTCTTCTTCTACTCAAGTTTCACAAAGCTGAATATATGTGATCAATAAAATAAAAATATATTGTGCTCTTTTGCTATCTTTCTTCCCTGCTTCATACAAAAAAAATAATGCAATCCCTACTTTATGTAAAAAAAATAAAAATTGAACAATGCTAAAGCTTTTAAATCCTAAATTACCCACTTAAATATCCAGTGAACCCAGTGACCTCTAATCCCAGCCGGGTCGTCCTCGTAGAAGATCGTTACGAGAATCATCCAAGTGTCTAAATCTAATCACCCTCCTTTCAATTCTGTTGAGAATTGGTACAAAATTGAGCCAGCACAAGAGTTTGAATTTCAAATTTGAAGTACCTCAAATTCTTATCTCTTCCCCCCCCCCCCTCCCTTTTCAATTCCATTCTCTTACTATATGTATTTCCCTTCCTTTAGCATTTTGGAGAGGTTTTTGGCACACTAATTTACTAGCCAAAACAGAGGGGATTCCCATCTAAAGAAAGAGGTTGGAGAGACAAGAAACAAGAACAGATATTTACAAAAAAATATACATGCAACACAGAAGAAAATAGTATTCTTATGGCTAGGAGGTTTGAGTCTTTTGTTGCTGGATTCGAGCTCTTATCAGAATTCCACTTGTGGTGGAGGAATAGCTCGATTCAACTTGTCGTCCCAGTTTTGCTGTGGTCCACAAAATGTTTTATCCCTCTCCTAAGCTTGACTTGTTTCTCTTTGTTTTGTTTAGTCGATTTAGTTGATTTACAGACTGATTTAGCTATTATTTATTTTGATAAATTTCATTAGTTGTCTGATTGTGTAGTTTCTCTGTGTTGTTATTGGCTATAGGTAGTTGGTTGACCTCTAGAGATTTCGGTTTTCTTCTTGTTTATATTTGGTTTCATCTAAATTAGTCATTGCCTATCTGTGGTGTTGGCAGCAATGCTTGGGTTTGTTTGGGTTTAGCACCTCATAAACAATATGTTGTCTTCCTTTTATCATTTGTTTGGTCTAGAATTCCAATTTAGCTTGACAAAGTGTGATTATCTTGGCCTAAGATGTGCCCTTTGTTTAGCTCTTGGTTGCTGCATATTCCCTTTAGTTTGCTTGTTTCTTAAGCTCATTGGTTGTTTAAGTTCCCTTATTGTATCCTTTTAAGAGGTCGTTTGGTAGAATGTATTAGCAAAAATAATGCATGCATTAACCCTTCGGGGTGGCCCAGTGGTTAAGGCTTGGGACTTCCATGTTGGAGGTCTCAAGTTCGAAACCCCTTGCCAGCTAAAGCAAGGGGTTTGTCTTCTGGGTCGAGCTCGTCGCACCGGGCTTGCCTAGTGTGGGTTACCTCTCCTATGTGGTTTGCGAGCTATTGCATAAGAGCTAGGGTTTTACCCTGTGCGCACCCAAAGGGTAGCGGCTGCGGGTTTCCTTTGTCATAAAAAAATAAAAAAATGCATGCATTAATTATATGTATTAGTAATCCCTTGTTTGATGCATTTTTTCATGCTATGTATAACTAATGCTTTAGTTATACACTCTATTGTGTATTGAGGAGTGTATTACTAATACCATGGATTTCTAGGTATTAGCAATGCAAAGGATTTAATACATGCATTAATATGGTTAAAGACCCAATTACCCCTCAAAAGTACTTTTACATCTTTTCCACTATAATTGTGAAGGATACTATTGTAAATAAATATTTTTATACAATGTATACTATTTTTAATACACCAAACCAAACAATGCATAAGAAATAATCTATGCATAACTAATACAAGTATAATTAATACATGCATTACTAATGCTTGTATTACTAATACATTCTATTGGGTATTATTTTTATACACTTTAACAAACAACCCCTAAGTGTCGATGGATGTCTCAATTATAGTTCATAGTGGTTTCAGCAAAATGTAATGAAATTTTGAAAATAATATTTGCGACAACGTTATGTTGGCCCCGTGCATAGCACGGGCATCCCTTCTAGTATTCTATAGAGGATGAAAACCATATAAGTATCAAAACAATGTTGCATTTTGAATACCACATCTAATAGCAAACCTTAA
Organism: Solanum lignicaule; assembly: GCA_029582545.1. Taxonomy (NCBI): domain Eukaryota; kingdom Viridiplantae; phylum Streptophyta; class Magnoliopsida; order Solanales; family Solanaceae; genus Solanum; species Solanum lignicaule. The sequence continues at coordinate 23,201 of JAJOOF010000729.1, forward strand.
GAAGCAATCTGCCTTGAACACTAGCGCAATCAAGGATAGGGGAAAACTGACTACCAATAAGAAGCATAGGCAAAATAACCTAGACATGGAGCCTCTTACTCTAAATCTAACAAAACGACGAGGAGATAGTGTGTTCGACTGTTTCTTATCTAAATCAACTAAAGTATTTCTGTGTCACGATCCGACTTTAGACTTCTTTAGTCAGTATGACACATACTATAACCCACTAGTAGGTGAGCCAACCCGTACCAAGAACGACAAGTAACGCAACACTCCTTTGCGAATGCGGAAGAGATAGTGATGGCGTCGCCAAAACAATAGCTTCGCACAACTCAGCTCAGACCTTCTTTTGATGATTTCTTTGGCTTAAATACTTCCTATTCCATTGTTTTAAGTGTCCTCAAGAACTTTTGATATGTTGTCTTCATTTGTAGGTGTTTTGAACTATAAATTGATTTCTAAACCAATTCGAATGATCAAGAAATGGCATCGGAAATTGAGGAGGATGACTATTTTTTATGAGAGCTGGTTCTTACTGGTAAAATGTGCCAAAAAATATGATGAGTACTTGGCCCGAAGTGAGAATACAGTTTCATTTTCAATTGGGAATGCCTCCATTTTCTTCATTTTGTTGATTGTTTTTGCATACTACGATTGTGCCCTTGATGGGAGTGCTTTTTTTTCTTTGTTATGGATTGGTGTGCCCTTGTCGAACTTTGATATCGTGGATGCTTCTATTGATATTGTGTTAGATTGGTTTGTTTTAGTTTTTGATTTGTAGTTTGTAGCTTCTTTGTTTTAGGTTTGTTAATAAGATTTGCATTGACGATGCCTTATGATGGATAGAGAGCGACAACTTTCTTCAGGGTAAATCGTCGATTGCTTGTGAGTGTTTGATTGGTGTTGATTGTAGCGAAGTATGTGTAGTCTTTCCCGAATAGATGCATCAGGTTGCCTGATGATGGATTGGTTGACAACTCTCTTAAGGGCATAATCGTCGTATTTTTGGGAAGGTTTTGACTTGGTTGGTACTAAGAGCATAGTCATGGCATAAGAATAGTGTTGAGCATATCTCTCCATTTTTAAAAGGTTGAGCATGTTGTGAATGATTTTGTGACAACTCTTACAACTCTTTTTATGACTTTTGATTTGTTAGCGGTTAAAATGTTCAATGCCACTTGTATTTTGAATTGGAAATAAGATTTTGAACCATCTTATTTCTCTCTTTTTTAATTTATTTTGTTCCCCTATTAAAGGTCTCCAGCATATCCTTAATGCTGAGGAATATAACATTAACAGTTTCAAAAAAAAAAAAAATTGCACAATGCTAAAAAATTTGAAGTCCTAAATTACCCACTTAAATACCCAGCGAACCCAATGACCTCTAAGTCCAGTTGTGTCGTTCTCGTAGAAGATCATTTCGAGAATCATCCTAGTATCCAAATCATATGGTCCTTTTTTCAATTATGTTGAGAATTAGTACAAAATCGATCCAGCACAAGAGTTTGAATTTCAAATTTGAAATACCTCAAAACCTTATCCATTTCCCCCCCTCTTTTCAATTCCATTATTTTCCTATATATACTTCCCTTCCTTCATCGTTTTGGAGAGGTTTTTTGGACACTAATTTACTACCCGAAACAGAGGGAATTTCCATAGAAAGAAATAGGTTGGAGGGACAAGAAAGAGGAACGGAAATTTACAAACAAATATACATGCAACAAAGAAGAAAATTAAAGAAAATAGTATTCCTATAGCTAGGAGGTTTGAGTCTTTTGTAGCCGGATTCGAGCTCTTGTCAGAATTGCTCTTGTGGTGGAGTATCCTTGCCTTATTCCTGTTTGTAACCTCAATCTTGTGGAGTCACTTAGGTGTCATGTTAAGAGTTGCATCTAACGTAAGTTTTCTCCCCTCCTTTCAACTCAATCTTGGGTAAGTATTTTTGAAATGGTCTCGTTGATATGTGTTAATCACTGCTTAAATTGTTGGACTCTTTTTGTTTGTGTGCGGATTAATTAAGTTGAGGGATATATAGTTCATGAGTTTTGGTGGAGATTAGGGGCACAACTTGTGTTAAAATTGTGCCTAAAACGGCTGTCCCCAACATGTTTGATGAAATGCCCCAACGGGATTTTGAATTCAGGAGAATATGACTCCGCGAACGTTCCCTCTTGGCCACGAACTCGGAGGAATCTGATCCCAGATTCTCCGCAAACGCGCCCAATAGTTTGCAAATGAGTTGATTTTAGCAAAATATAGTTAGCAAAAGAATAGCTTCAATTTGTTGATTGTATAGGTGAGGAGATAGTTGTCGGGGATGTCATATATGGCGGTTCTGACCAGCTGTTGTCACAAGTTGTTCCAAAAGCCGGGATTGGGTTAAGTTGGTATGTCTTTTATCAATGTAACTTTGGTTTCAATTAGGTTACTAGAATCTTGATTGTCATCTTATTTGTACAGGCTAGTGGATACTATTACTGTTTTAGTTGGTTTTAAGTACGAGATTTTTATTCAATTTGTTAAAATCATGAATTTGAGGTTTAATTTTGTCCCATATGTCTTCATTCTTGCTATTTTTTTTTTTTTCCATTTTATAATGGCTTCTTCATATGCATGTCCTTTCTTTTTATCTTAACAGGCCAAATATGTGACTCACTGTAAGTTTACCTTTTTGTTTAATAGGATATTGCTACTGTTCAACTTTGTTTGTACTTACATAGAAATTATAGAATTATCTTATCGACGATATACCATTAACATGGAAGTTTTTATTCTTCAAATGCACATAGGATTCATTGGAGTTTACCGGGATAAATGAGCGAGGACTTCTAGGGAACGACTTGCTCTATGGATATGTTGGTATCTTATATTGAGAAGTGGTAAGAAATGAATTCTAATGTTTATCATAATGTATTCTCCTGATTGTTGAACTCCTGGCACAATTTGATGTATCTTCATAGTAATCCTTGTTTTTTGCAGGTTTATTTGCTTTTGGCTATCAACAATTCTCGTGCAAATATGCAACTAACCACTAATTCCAGCTTGACATGTATGTCTCATCTTCTACTCAAGTTTCACAAAGCTTAATATATATGATCAATAAAATAATAATATATTATGTTCTTTTGCTATCTTTCTTCCCTGCTTCATACAAAAATAATAATGCAATCCCTACTTTATGTAAAAAAATAAAAATTGAACAATGCTAAAGCTTTTAAGTCCTAAATTACCCACTTAAACATCCAGCGAACCCAGTGACCTCTAATCCTAGCCGTGTTGTCCTCGTAGAAGATCGTTACGAGAATCATCCAAGTGTCAAAATCTAATGACCCTCATTTCAATTCTGTTGAGAATTGGTACGAAATCGAGCCAACACAAGAGTTTGAATTTCGAATTCCCTTCCTTCAGCGTTTTGAAGAGGTTTTTGACACACTAATTTACTAACCAAAACAGAGGGGATTCCCATCCAAAGAAAGAGGTTGGAGAGACAAGAAACATGAACAGAAGAAAATTAAAGAAAATAGTATTCCTATGGCTTAGAGGTTTTAGTCTTTTGTTGCTGGATTTGAGCTCTTGTCAAAATTCCACTTGTGGTGGAGGAATAGCTAGATTCAACTCGTCGTCCCAGCTTCGATGTGGTCAACAAAAGGTTTGATCCCTCTCCTAATCTCGATTTGTTTCTCTTTGTTTTGTTTTGTCGATTTAGTTGATTTACCGACTGATTTAGGTATTATTTATTTTGATAAATTTCATTTGTTGTCTGATTGTGTAGTTTCTCTGTGTTGTTATTGGCTATACCTAGTTGGTTGATGTCTAGATATTTTGGTCTTCTTCTTGTTTACATTTGGTTTCATCTAAATTAGTCATTGCCTATCTGTGGTGTTGGGCAACAATGCTTGGGTTTGTTTGGGTTTAACACCTCATAAATGATATGTTGTGTCACACCCCGAGGTTACCCCCTTGACGTAACACAGGACCTAGGATCACGAATGACCCCAAGCTAGGCCTATGTCTGCCATATATCAAGCATACTCAAAATAACTGAATACAACATGTACTATGCGGAAGCTAAAACAATAGATAACTGAAAATGGGAAAAACCCCAACTAGTCTGAATATATAAAACATACTAAGTGTTTAATAACCTGTCACGACCCAGGGATACCCCCTAGATGTAACATGGCATATAGAACCCCGAAGGACTCCATACAAGTCACTTAGCTTTCATAATGATCTTAGGCGTATTTATGTGCCTGATAACCAATTTATCCCGTATATATAGCTAAGTTTGAGAGCACTTTCCAAGTCGGAACTAAAATTTTGGAGTCTTTTGAATCCGTTTCCTCTAACCAATATGATTAGATGTTTCAGGGTGAAAAGCAAAGAAAAAAGAGCTAAAAAAGGGTACCTGGACAAAGGTCGGAAAATAGAATACGAAGTTGCGGAGGAGAATGGCCAAGAAGCTGGAAAATACACTAAGAAGGAGCAGCTCCGCGTCGCGGAGCTGAAATTTGCATGTAGAAAACGAATTCCACTTAACAATGGAGTGTGTGTCAGGAGCGCATCGGGGAGGAGACCCTTTTGTGCACAAATTGAGGCGAGGGAACAGGTCTGCGTCACGGACTTGAACACCAGAATTGAGTCATGTGTTATATTTCAGACTATAATTAGTCTAGGTGTGTTATTTTATCATTATCCAGTTTTTAAAAAAGATGAGAGAACATCGATTTGGGCAATTTTGCTAACACTTTCTAGGGCTTTTCTTTTACTCCGTCATTTTTGTAAACCCTTTTATGATCCATAAACATTATTTGATGATATTTTTTTCCATGAGTAGCTAAATTCCTTTATTCTAGGGTTGTAGCTACGATTAATGGTGTAATAGTATTTGTTTCTAGTATGAGATGGGTTTTCTTGTGATTTATGCTGACATTCTTGTTTAACTATTTTAATGACTGATCAACATTAAAATAAACTCATTGTCCATTCTTGAATTCGGAAGATGAATAAAGGGATAGACCAAAGAGTGTGAGTAGCATGTTCATTCTAGGTTAAAGTTTAGAATGTTTTGTATATAGGATAGTCTTATACCTATATATCGTGCTTGATTAATATGCAAGATGATAGATTAATGCTCTGCTATTGATTCATGTCTATCCCCGCTCAACGATGTAGTTAGGCTGTCGATGGTGGTAGGCGATTAGAGGTCGGGAGATCATGATCGTAAAATGAACCTTGCAAATCCATAATGAGTTTAACCTGTTGAATGCTAGGATAAATTAATATTATGCCGAAAATCGGTTTATGCTGCAACCCTAGAATACTTTCCCAACTTGTGAAATTCTCTTGTTTGAAACTGTTTGATTGTAGTAATTAATTTTTGAGATTGTTCAACTTAGTAGATATAAACAAATTTCTAAAATTGTATGTCGCATAAGTAAATTTATTTTAGACATAATAGAGTTGTTATTTGTTAATTTGAAGTCCTTTCGTTTTGATAATCCGGCTCGAAAGAGTCGATGTACTACTTGAGTGACCGCGTGCACTTGCGTGTGCTTTTGGACGCAACACATAATATAAGAAATAGAACAATAAAGAGTAAAACAATCATTTTAAGTCCAAAATAGTTTTATAGAAAAGAGGAAGTCTAAACTCATGTCTCATCATAGCCATCTATTACAATTGAATGAAAATTGGGCCTAGCCCATACATCATGTCCAAAAGGAAATGCAAGAGAGAAACTAGAATGGAAGTAATCCATCCTCAGACCATGAGGACTCACCAAGCTCGGGGAAGAATCAAGCCCAAGCTCTAGCCACTAAAATGGGAACCCTGTTTGTCGGACCCTACATTAGGAAAAATGTACGTAGAGTATGCGTTAGTAAGAAAATACACTAAGTATGATAGCTATGCATAAAAATATTTAAAATATGCTAAGGACATTTTATTTCATGACATGCAATTGACCAAGTAAAACATGATATAAGAAGGTTAGAAAGCATAATTCATAACATCATGGTCAATGCAAGCTAAATCATCATTTAAAACCTTATACATGTATGAGGTACTCCTTGAGTAACCTTAGTTCACTTTTAGTCTTGTTGTGGAAAAATTAGCCTTGATCGACATAGAGACCATGTGAGCTAAAACATGATCAGCCGGTGTCTCCCACACCGAAAAAAGGGTGTTCTACTTGCCTAAGGTAGAACCATGAACTTCTAGCTCAAATGGATCCGCTATCTAATCAACCTATGGGGGCACATAGTTAAGGGATAAGGTGATTGCTACTAGAAACCCGACCTCTACTAATGGGAGAGCTTCCATCTCATGAGACTTCTTATAGAAGCCAGGCCTCTAATAATGGGAGAGCTTCCATCTCAATGTCAATATCCACTCGGTGCTAAGCATAATTCCCACGGAATAATATTTTCTTACTTAATCTCATCATCCATGGAAAGACATGTCATCTTGTCATTCCAAGCTAGTTAATTAGGATAGCTTTTGTTCATTGATTCAATTAGATGAGAATAGCCTTCCAACCTAAGAATCTTTTCTATATGAGAAAACCTTTCACTTCATGCTAGTATGTGTTCATGAGAATAGGCTTTAACAACACAACATAAAACATCATCATTTAGCACTTTACTCTCAAAGCACCCTTAACATTCACATAGGTTTCATAAGATCATGCATACTCATATTTTGCCCTTTCAAGGTTCAAAGCTTACTTTCAATCCACAAATCTAGAAATCATGGTTTAGATAGGGATTTTATCATAGATTCATGTAATTTTATTACTTCGTGTTTTATATAATAAAACTCATCTTTCATAATCAACAACCCACATTATGAGATCACAATTTGGAAAACATGGGGGTTTGCATGGGTTCATAGGGGAAGCATCATAAAAGCATTGTAAATCATCAATTCATGCATATTTAAACATAATTAAATCATTAAGATCAATAATCAAAATAACCCATTGTAATTGAAGAAAACCCTATCTAATTGGGGAATTCTACCTTTTGAAATAGAGGAACTTGAGGACTCCGTGAATGAAAGAGATTCATGGATGAAAACTATCATACCTCAAGTCCAAATGCTAGCCTTCAATGGAGAAATTGAACCCTTAGCTTGAAACCCTAGGTTGAATCTTCTTCTTCTTCTTTAATTTCTAGAGAGAGGAGGTTTTGGTTCCTTTTGGGGAATTTGGAAAAATGAATTAAATGGGGTGAATTTGGGGGTAAAAAGTTTTATATAGGGGGTTCTAAATGTAGGCAAAATGACATAGTAGAGGAATTAATTAATTACTAAAAGACCCAACTACCCCTGAAACTTAACTGGCAGCCCTGACCCACGTCTCACCACCGACGGACCGTTGATGGACCAATGGTCCGTCCTGCAAACTCGTGGTCCATGGTCAGAGACTTTTGCCTTGACCAATGGCAGCTGGACCACGGGGCGTGGTCCCACTGTGGTCCATGGCCTGGAAAATTTTGGGTGGCCCTCTCCATGAGCCCACCTACGGCTCGTGGCTCAACCCACGACCCGTGGTTGGGTCCTCATGGATGGTACCTGTAACTGCTGAAATTTGGTAGGCTTTCCTCTATCGAGTTCAGGGTTTTACAATATCTCCCCCTTGGGATCATTCGTCCTCGAATGAGATTCAAACTAGTTAAAAAAAAGTAGCTGAGGAACTAACAACCCAACCTACGATGCAATGCATACAACCAAGGAGGATCTATTGACTCCAAGCTAGGACATTCTCAAAACATCATAAGAGGGGTGAACTTACTCTATCAGCCCATTATGCATGCAATGCACATAAATAAGGAGGAAACATCAACTCCAAACTCAACATACTCAAATGCAACATAAGGAAGTAGGAACTACATCTAGCAACCCAAAATGCATGAATTCTCAAAACTTCTCAACATTTCTCATGTTCAAGGAGGAACTACCTTCTCCAATCTAATAGCATGCTCAACACAATCTCCTGGAGCCCTTATGCAATTCATTCACAAAAGCATATCTAATGCATGTTCAACAATCATCTCATGAAGCATATAGGTAACTCATACTCAATGCACAAACAACAAGAGGAAAATAAAACATATAAGCCATTTCTTTCAAAATTTAAGCTTCTCATGAACATGCATAACATAAGGAAATCATGGAAACACCTAAACACACCTGACTCCCAAAACATAGAACAAACCAAGAGGAACTCATTACCTCAAGCTAGAGTAGGAGTAGAAGGAAACAAATGAGGATATCGGGACATCATATCTGCCTCGGCCTTCTAAGTAGCACCCTCAACTAAATGATTCCTCCACAAAACCACCCTTGGTGGAGTCCACTAATTGAAAACCTAGTCGGGCCAACCTATGAATGTCCCGAACTAACTTTTCATCTTCTACATGGGCAACACTAACCATCAACAATCGACTAAGAGCATCCGCCACCATATTCGCTTTACCGAGGTGATAGAGAACACTCATGTCATAATACTTCAATAGTTCTAGCCACCTTCTTTGGTGAAGATTCAAGTCATTCTGACTAAATACGTATTGCAAGCTCTTGTGATTGGTAAACACATCACATGTACTACATACAAATAATGCCTCAAAATCTGTAAGGCAAAACAAACCGCCGCTAACTCAAGGTCATGGGTAGGATAATTCTTCTCATGGACTTTAAGTCGCCTTAAAGCATAGGCAATCACTTTACCATTTTGCATAAGCACACATCCCAACCCAACTCTAGAGCATCACAATACACCACAAAACCATTCGTACCTTCTAGTAAGGTCAACACCGGAGCCTAAGTAAGTTTATCTATCAACTCTTGGAAACTCTTCTCACAAGCTTCCGACCAGACAAACTTAGCCTTCTTTTGAGTCAAAGTCGTCAAAGGAGAAGCAATGGAAGAAAATCCCTCAACAAACCTCATATAGTAATCGGCCAAGCCCAAGAAGCTTCTAATATCGAAAGGAGATAGAGGTCTAGGCCAACTCTTGACCGCATCCATCTTAATAGGATCTACCTCAATTCCCTTACTTGACACTATATGACCAAGGAAAGCTACGGACCTTAACCAAAATTCACACTTGCTAAACTTTGCAAAAAGTTGTTGGTCCTTAAGAATTTGCAACATGATAATGATGCAAGTGTATTTCACTTCATACTCAAAATGATAGATTACACCTAGAATATATACACAAAGCTAGACACAAAAGGTCAAGAGCATATCCATGATAGGTTACCTACCATACCTACAATATTTGACTATTACACATTACCTACAATACTTGACTATTATCTTACACACGATCTAATAGTTGAAATACTCTTTGACAATATCTTAACACTCCCCCTCAAGCTGGATCGTACATGTCATATGCTCCAAGCTTGCTACAAATGTATTCAATCCGAGTTCCTCTAAGGAACTTGGTAAGAATATTTGCCAATTGGTCATTTGAACAAAAAAAACTGGTGAAAATGCATCCGAACTCAATCTTTTGCCTAATTAAATAACAATCTCTTTCATGGAAAACTAGATTTGAGGCAATATGAAGGGCAAACCTGATTGTCACATATAAGCTTCATCGGTTTGAATTCAACACATTTCAACTCTTGAAGAAGTTGTTTCAACCAAATAAGCTCGCATGTAGCAAGAGCCATAGCTTGATATTCTGCTTCTACACTAGATCTTGCAACGACATCTTGCTATTTACTTTTCCAAGAGATTAAATTGCCACCAATCATGACACAATACCCGGAAGTAGAGCGTCTATCTATTGGAGAACCTGCCCAATCCGCATCAAAATATCCAATGATGTCAGCGTGACCTTTGTCTTCATATAACAATCCTTGTCCTGGAGCTCTTTTGATGTATCTGAGGATGCTAATTACTGCATCTCAATGATCTTTACATGGAGCTTACAGAAACTGACTAACCACACTTACTGCAAATGAAATATCCGGCCATGTAATAGTTATATAATTCAATTTACCAACCAGTCTTCGATATCTACCAGGATCTTCCAATGGCTCCCCATGTCTAGGAACGAGTTTGATGTTTAGATCCATAGGAGTGTCAACAGGTTTGCAATTTAACATGCATGTCTCCTCTAATATGTCCAAAGCGTATTTTCTTTGTGAGCTAGCAATACTTGGCTTGGATTATGCTACCTCAATTCCTAAAAAATACTTTAACTTCCCCAAATCTTTGGTTTGAAAGTGACTGAACAAATGCCTCTTTAGCTGAAATATTCCTTCTAGATCATTTCCAGTTATGACAATGTTGTCAACATAAACGACCAAATACATGTTCTTTTCTGGGCCATTATGTCGATAAATAACAGAGTGATCTGCTTTACTTTGAGACATCCCAAATTATTGGACAACAAAGCTGAATCTGCCAAACCATGCTCTCGGAGATTGCTTGAGGCCATATAGAGAACATTTAAGACGGCATACTAAGTTCGACTCCCCCTGAGCAACAAATCCAAGAGGTTGATGAAGCGGCCAATGATGCATGCCAAGGAAATAAGCAGTCGAACAGATGCAATTTTGGCAACTGGAGAGAATGTGTCACCATAGTCAAGACCATAAATCTATGTGTACCCTTTGGAAACAAGGTGAGCTTTTAGCCAATCAATTGTTCCATTCGAACCCACTTTTACGGTATAAATCCATCGACTTCCAACCGTAGATTTCCCCTTCGATAACTGGACCAATTCCCAAGTGTTATTTATCTATAAAGCATTCATCTCTACGATCATTGCATCTTTCCACCCTAGATGTTCCAATGCTTCACTAACAGTCTTTGGTATAGGTACAATAAATAGGGTAGATACAAAGGTATAATATAATGGGGACAACCGATGATAACTTAAGCAGTTATATCTCGGTTGTTGATTTCGAGTAGTACGTATACCTTTGCGTATGGAAATTGGTGGGGTTGTTGCATCTGATGAAGGTATGACTGGAGCAGGTGACGAAGGAGCAATAAATGAGTCATTAAGACCTACTAACGTATATGTACTAGTAGTAGTATTATCATTGTTATCACTAAGAGGATGAGCACGTCGGGTGTATACTTGAAGAGGAGGATGAGTGGTTTGAGGTTTGTTTGGAAGACTAACTTGTGGTAGAGGAAGTATAAGTACTGGCAGAATTTGAGGAATTAAACTTTTGCTTGTAGTACTTGGTGTAAAATAGAGAGATGTTTCAAAAAATGTTACATCTGCAGTGATAAAATATTTATTTGTTTTTGGATCATAGCACTTGTAACCTTTTTGGTGACGAGAGTATCATAGAAATACACAATTAATTGATTTTGGTTGGAGTTTGTCATTTCTAGTACTTAGATCATGGATAAAGCAAGTACATCCAAACACTCTCAAAGGTTTTGAGTGATAGGGATTTTGACCTGGATAGAGAATTGAGTGAGGACTTTGATGTTGCAACACAGTGGAGGGCATTCTATTTATCAAATAGCAAGCAGTGAGAATGGCATCCCCCCAAAAACGAAGAGGAACATGATGGTGTATAAGTAAAGTACGAGGAGTTTCAATAAGATGCCTATTTTTACGTTTGGTGACCCCATTTTGTTGAGGAGTATATGCACAAGAAGGCTGGTGAGTGATTCCCTGAAACTGGTAAAAGGAGATGATAAGTACTCTTTGGCATTATCACTGAGTAATACCTTTATTGAAACACCAAATTGATTTATTATCTCAACACAAAAATTTTGAAAAATAGAGAATACTTCAGAATGATTTTTCATTAAAAACACCTATGTGTAACGGGAAAATTCATCAATAAAGGTAACAAAATACTGAAATCCTAAAATTGAAACAACATGACTAGGGCCCCATACATATGAGTAAACAATATCAAACATATATGCAGCCCTATTATTGACTCTTTTGGGAAACAAAGGGTGACTATGTTTCCCAAGTTGATAAGACTCACATTCAAAAGAAGACAAACTGGAAAGACTATGAATTAATTTTTGAAGCTTTGCAAGACTCGGGTGAACATGACGGTTGTGGAGAAGGTCTGTTGAGGTAGTGGAAGTGAAGGCAACGGGTGGTGGTGATTTTGATATGTAATACAGTCCCTGTGACTCATATCATATTCCAATCATCTTCCCCATTTTCCGGTCCTGTACAACAACAGAGTTAGCCAAAAAAGTGACATCGCAATTGAGGAAATTCATTAATTTTCTAATAGAAATCAAATTAAATGGACATTCAGGAGAAAATAAAACTGATTTTAAGGAAATAGAGGGAAGAAGTTGCACGTCCCATATTCCATTTACTGCAGTTCTTGATCCATTAGCAAAGGTAACTGCAGACAGGGTTGTGGAATGAATGATATTTGAAAAAAGATTTTGATTACCAGAGATATGGTCAGATGCACCAGAATCTAATATCCATGGGCAAGTGGATGAAGACCTGGTTAGACAAGCAAATGAATTACCATTTTGTTTGTGAGGTTCCAGATAAAGGTGATTGTCGTATATCTGCTTGATACTGCAAGTAGTCACTGTAATCTGCTCCAAAAAAGTAATGGAATCGGCCAGTTGACCATCTGTTTCTTTATGGGTTTGAACCATGTGAGATGTACTCCGATTGTTAGTACGCGGTGGTCGACCATGCAATTTCCAACAAGATTGTCGAGTATGGCCTGGCTTGTTGCAATAGTTGCAATAGGGTCTAGAGTTCCTACTGATCCCCCTTTGATGGACATTTAGTTCCTGTGGATTTTCATTTTTCACAACTAATACAGATGTCTCAACGTTATTGGTTTCAATTATTTCTGAACCAATATGCAATAATCAAGCTGAAATATCAAATAAGGAAGGAACTAAGGAACTTGCCAAGATTTGATCTTTTACCGGTGTCAGATCTAAGTCCTGTTAGTGCTAAAACCATAAAGAACTTATATTTTTGTTGCTCTTGTGTGGTGACACTTTCAAAGAGTGGCATGAGAGAATCGAATTGATCTTTCGAGGTATCTATCTGTCCTAAATAACATGCCATATCTTGATTATTTTGCTGAAGTTGGACTAAGTCTAAGACAACCTTGTATATACATTGTATATCATTCGTATACAAAGTTTTAGCTTTAGTCCAAACATTATAGCAAGTTTTACAAGATTGAAATAGGTTGAGTAATTTAGAATCCTAAGAGTTCCATAAAATATTGCATAATTGAGCATCAATTTGAGTCCACTTAGTCCTTTCACTAGCAACAATATCACTAGTATTTTTAACTAAATGATCCTCATATCCTTGTCCCATAAACTACATCTCAACAGATGAAGACCACGGTGTGTAATTATTACTACCTTCCAACTTCATAGTAGTAATAACAGGAGAACTTGAAATAGAGGAAACATCGATCTGATATCACCTAAAGATTCAATTTTTTCAAAGACTTCAATTAGAGATTCACCTTTCTCTGACATTATGGCTTCAACAACTAGATGAAATACAAAAAAAAAGGTGATTGGTGAAAAGAACGCGAAGCAGAAAAAGAGAAGAACAAAGCTCCTCTTTATGACTGGAGATATGGTTGAGACCTTTTCTGATCGGAACTGAACCAGAAATTTACGAGAAAAAGAAGAAGGATGAAACAGAAGAATGACTAGAGATCTGGTTGAGACCTTTTTCAAATTGGAACTAAACCAGAAATTTGCCTAAAAAGAAAAAGAAAGAAACAACCTATGAAGTGACTGTTTTTGCTGGAAAACTATTTCGGTTGCTGAAGATTATAGGAGACATGATGGGTAAGACTAGAATGAATGATTGACCCTCACAACATGGAATGGAATTTTGAAATGGTAGGAAAAATCTGCCGAAGTGGCTTCTAGTAAAAGAAGATGTCAGAATAGTCACCGGAAGATCTATCCGGATAGTTACCGGAAAGGCAACTTGAGACTCTACAAAAACAGCAGAGGCTTTGATACCATGATAATGATGCAAGTGTATTTCACTTCATACTCAAAATGATAGATTACACATAGAATATATACACAAAGCTAGACACAAAAGGTCAAGAGCACATCCCTGATAGGTTACCTACCATACCTATAATATTTGACTATTACACATTACCTACAATACTTGACTATTATCTTACACATAATCTAATAGTTGAAATACTCTGACAATATCTTAACACAACACAATCCTCAAATGGCCAATATGATCATCCTCACTCCTCGAATAGATCAAAATATCATCAATAAACACAATTACGAACATATCAAGGTACTGTATAAACACCCTATTCATTAAGTTCATAAATGTCGCCGGAGTATTAGTCAACCCAAATGACTATATTGGGGAGCACATCAAACTTCATGGCCACATATGGTGTCACAAAGGACAAAGTAGAACCGGGATCAAGAAAAGCATATACATCAAGTTGAAAAACTTTTAACATACCAGTGACTACATCCAGAGAACTCTCTTGGTCACCTCGGGTTTGGAGAGCATAGAAGTGGTTTTGCTTGGGAGCATTGGAATTCAAACCGCTAGGAGGAACTTGCTTGCCTTCTCTCCCTTTTACCGCAAGGATGGGGCAATCTCTCATTTTGTGACCATTCTTCCCGCAACTAAAGCAACCATCAGTGCCGGCTATGCACTTACCATTGTGTTTCTTCGCAAACTTGGCACAAGTAGTCCTAGCCAAAGAAGAACCACCTTCATTACCTCCTTAAGGTTTAGGTTAGACACCCTATCCTTGTTAAACTTAGGTGGAGCATTGGAGGAACCTTGACCATAAAACCCTTGATGAAACTTAGGACGACCATGTCCATCGAATCTAGCATGTGAGAAATTACCTTCACCGGTCTTAGCCCTTTTTACCTCTCTAGACTTCTCTTTGAGTTTCTCCTCTTCAATTTGTTGTGCATGTACCATGAGACGAGA
>JAJOOF010000730.1:0-59256 GCA_029582545.1 Solanum lignicaule
ATTGAATATATTTATATTCTATTTTAGATATATTATCTATTAATTGATCTAATTTGTCGTTATCAGTTTTTGTAATATTGAGTTTTTTATATTCCGGATATAATTTCTTTAATTTTCTTTTTATTTTTCTTAACTTTCTACTAGTATGTTTCTTCCTTAGTTTCTCATTATCCATAGCTTTGATATAATCCTGGTGGGTTAGTATTCAACGATCTAATAAGACCCATGGGCAATTTGGGTCCGACCTCTGCCTAACTGTGGGCCTCCATCCATGTATGCCACGTAAAAAATATAAGAATTTGGTGAACCAAACTATTCCAAAGAAATGACTATAGAGGCTTCTCCGATTAACAACATACAATGGTCAGCCATATTTTAGGACAAAGACCTCCCACATAGGCTAATACGATCGGGTGATGAGTCACAAGGACTTTACACCTTCTCGGTGATACTATTAAACTTTATTTAAGCCTCATTAAGATCTTTACAAGTTTCTATTTATTTAGAGTTATCCAAATAAAACACATCGTCATTGGTATCATCATATATATACCAAGACTTGCAAGCCATAGTAACCATAACGAATGTGTAATCTTCCATTTAAAGCTTTTAACCTTTCCTTAGAAAATTCAAGACTCATTTATGTTAAAGAATTCTTTTTAATTATATCATCCAAGTCTTTCCATGTTATAAGATAACATCTAAAATGCAATATCATTAACAACTAATTGGGACAAAAAATTACCTGTTATTCATCATCTTAAACTAAATCATTTGAAAGATTCAAAGATTTCCAAATTGATGAGTCCGAGTTTTGGACTCATTTAGAGCTTTATTTATATTGATTTAGTGTCCTCAAATGCTTATTTTGTACCAATAACTGATGTTAAATCCTTGATTTTCCGGAATATGGATTGAGGAACAAAGCAAGGACACTAATAGGCAAAAAGGAACAAAACAGGCGGAAGAAATGAAGATGGGCGACCCTGAGGATTGCCAAGAGCATTCAGCGTGTCGCCAAGTGGCTCATCAAACCGCCTAAAGTTCCAGTGTGCCAAGCTTTGAAGGAAAGAACCAAGTCGGCAAGGAAAAGGGGCAGTCGGCGGATCGCCGAGTGATTCTGCGAAGCCAAGATAGATCGCCCAAAGTTATAGGCCTTGAGGATGCTGAGTGCCAAGGCGAAAGGGCGATGGAAGATACCAAAGGGTGGCTCGCCGAGTGGTTCGTTGACCCCAACTTACTTCGCCAAATGAGCTTTCGTATCTTATTTTCGGCGACTAAAAATATGTTTTTGAACATTTTAGTTAGAAACAATCTATAGACTTTGAATCTTTTTGTTACCTTTTAAACTTAGAGAATAATTTTGAGACTTTTGAGAGAGTTTTTCCTTAGCTTTGAAGGTTGAAAAAACTCAGTTTTGAGAAATTGGAAGTGGGTTTTTGAGATTCATCAAATTGGACCATTGTAAAGACGAAATCACTCTTACCCAGTTGATGGAAAATCAATTTGGTAACTGTTTTTACCTTTTTATAATGTCTAGCTAAAACCCCAATTCTTGGGGTGTGATGATGTGATTATGGGCTGATTTAGCATATCAGTATTGCTAATTTTTAGTTTAAATGCTATTTAAAAGTGAGTTTAATCATTAATTGTGGTTTAATTTAAGAATTGTAGTTACAAATGCAGTTCTTCCTTTGTGTTCTTGGCTTGCTTGAGAGAGAGGTTCTAGAATTAAGGTTTTTGATTGATGGTTTATGGGTATTGGGTTGACCTGGGTTCAGCTCGAGAGATTGAACCCTAAACCCAATCCCACACATTCAGTTCGAGAGAGTGAATGGATTAAGGAGTGGGCAGCTCTTATTTTTCATGTTTGTTGATGTTCGAGAGAAATCACTGGATTCGGGGTAAATTGTTCGAGAGAAAATTTACCTCCCCTATAGCCTAGCCTACTCACTAATAACTAGCTATTTACTAATAGTTGCAATTACCCATATATCTACATTGCCTATAATCGATCATATCCCAAGAATCCGTCTCATTATTGTTAATTCTTATTGTTTGTGACTGATGTTTGTAGCTGATAATCAAAACCAAAACCTCCATTTGACATTCGTGTCACCCCTTGATTTGAATGAAGTTTTTATTTGATAGTTTTTATTCCTATGATTGATTTGACCGCATTTATACTTCCCAATTGAATTTGAAACACGTACCACTCCATGTGGGATTCGACCCCAACTCATTTAATTGGGTTTTATACTGATTTACGATCGTTGAACACCTAGAATTGGATGAGGTGTGCTTGGAACGTTAAATCACAAATCTGTTATTTATCAGAAAAACCCATTTCAAAATCATATGAAATAATTCACCCATTCTGTCACGAGCCGATACCTTGGATGTGGCCGACACTCAAGAACCATTGTTGATCCCCAAGTGAACCCTGTGTCTGACTGGCTACTTAGTGGAAGACTAACTCAAACAAAATTAAGCTTTAAAACAGAATTAAACCATTTTATCTCAAAGTACTCAAATGTCTCAAAATACTCTGAAAATAACAATGGTTGAAAAAAATAATTTAACAATGGAGTACTAAAAACACACTCAAAACCAACTATTAAGCCTCTATTATTAAAGACGGTTGTTGGGACAAGACCCATACCATTTCAAAGTAACTAACTAAAATATAAAAGTGGAGTCCTCCGAAATGCAAGGAGGCTCACCAAAAGCTAAGTGGGAGTGCAAAGTGATCACAATGAAGCGCCTATTGATGATCCTGAACACTTGTATACTCATATCTGAACTCAACAATTTAAGTGATATGAAAATATATATATATATATATATATATATATATTGAACTCTATCTGGGAGATTCTCTAACAAAAAACCACCACTATGAGCAACTTGATGATACAACGTCTCATCTACGCTCCCAGCACTGTCTTATACCTTATCGGGATATAGAATTTCTCAATTAAGTTGATCCACTAAACCTATTCTCGAAAGCTATAAGGAGTCGTCTAAAGAGTACAATCCTTTACCCATGTTGGCTACATGGTTTATGAAGGATGTGAGTTGTATGAAATCATCCCCATATCGGTGCTCCATACCACTCCCAATAAATATATACTCATACTCAATTAAAACTACTCTTACTCTGTGTTGAGGTAATTTCTCAAAAGCTCCTCTTTAAGAGGCAATGTCTCAATTATCTCTAGGAACTCTTTTAACTCTTTATGAAAATAAAAGTTTTCTTTCTTAATGTAAAAATGATATATTTGGAAATCAATTAGTCCCCTCATATTTTGCTCATAATCATTCTTTAAACTCTACTAAAACTTGTCTTTACATCCTCAAAATCAATTTAAGACACAAGAGTTTGTTTAAAAGATTCTCAATAATAGCTAAATAATACGGTTCATGCTGATATATAGACATGAACAATAAACTCAAGAATTTCAATGCAATATATAACAACAAAAAAATCAAGAATATAACTCTGAACTCATGAACTACAAAACTCATCTCAAGAATTATCAAAACTAAGGATGCAAGCCTAGATTATTTTTTACTTATAGAAATAAGATGTACTATGTGAGGATGAACTAAGTACATCATTATGAGTAGCCTTACATACCTAGAAGAACAAAGTTCTTGGCAAAATCGGTGAAAACTTGAAGAACACTTGAAACCCTAGGTTTTCTTCTCTCGAACCTTGCTGTAATGACTTGGAGTGATAACAAACATAAAGGAAAGACTAACACTATTTTAACCCTTAACTTAGGGTAGAAATTCAAGTTTTAGGCTTAGAATGGGTTGGAAATGTTTGAAATACCCTTCTTAAAAGCTGTGAAAAACCTTTTACGAGACCATTTACGGTTTCTGATTTGTTCTACAGATCGTAGATCCCATCCGTGGAATAAATACTAAATTTTAAGGCTCAAAATTTATTCTATAGGTCCAAAATACGACCCGTAGAAGTTTCTATGGAACGTAGATCCAATTCGTAGAATTTATACTAAATTTTTAGGTTCAAAAGTTTATTCTACGGGTCCAAACTACGGCGAGTATAAGTTCCTACGTCCCGTAAAATGGATTCATAGTACATAAAATTTGACTTCTTCAATGCTTTCTTCGAGTTGAAAGTACGGGTTGTGGAAATTTCTATGGCCCGTAGAAGAAATTTTTAGGAATTGACTTCAGAAACTATGATGCGATAGTCTATGGTAAAATGACCATCATTGCTTACTCCAAGTCAAAATGAGGCAAGCTTGGTGGCGTTCGAAATACTACTAACAGACTTCGATCTTATAAGTCATGAACTACCTAATTCAATATTTTCTGAGAGATATTATCTTTTGAAGTTGACCTAAGTAGAATCTTACATCAAAACTTAATTGGTAAGCAAGCTTTCAAGTCACCTTTGTTCTAGGGTATTCTTGTGACTTTAATTCATATTCAAATGTATTCATACTCTATAGAATTGACCTTAACACCGAATGAAAATTTAAGAATCACTCGATACAGCCTTACACGCAAATGAAGAATGGTTTGGGCCTTTTCTTTGAAATTTTTAGGGTGTTACAGTATCTGCCCCTTGGAATAATTCGTCCTCGAATTGTTGTTGAATTGAGCATGGAAGGAGTAGGGAAATGTTTAATAGCCTAATTTAATGCAAAATACACATAAAACTCATGAACTCAAGACACTGAAGGAGGAATTGAATTGAATGAGTACTTTAGGAAGAATTTAATATCTTGGATTGGAATTAATCTGATGAAGAAAGATGAGGGTATCCAGTTTTCATATCCTCCCCAGCTTCCCAAGTTGCCTCCTTAACAAATTCATTTCTCCATAAGACCTTGACTGATGCAACCTCTTTAGTTCTTAACTTGCACACCTGACGATAAATAATATGGATGGGAATCTTCTCATAAGATAGGTTGTCCTTGAGACTAATATTCTTGGTAGGCACAATAAGGGAAGGATCACCCAAACACTTCTTTAGGATAGAAATGTGAAATACTTGGTGTACTGTCGCTAACTATGGTGGTAGCTCCAACTTATAAGCTACATTACCAATTCTATTTGTAATCATATAAAGACCTATATATCAGGGACTGAGCTTCCCTTTCTTACCAAACCTCATAACACCCTTCATGGGTGAAACCTTAAAATAAACCCAATCATTAACCTCAAACTCCAAATATCTCCTTCTAACATTTGTATAGTATTTTTCATGGCTCTGCGCTATTTTCAACCTCTTTTGGATTATTTTCACCTTCTCCATGGATTGATAAACTAGGTTTAATCCTATCTACTCTGCTTCACCAACCTCAAACAAGAAAAAATGAGATCTACTCACCAATAAAGAGCCTCATAAGGATCAATTTGAATATTGCAGTGATTGTTGTTATTGTAAGAAAACTCTATAAGAGGCAAGTGGTCATCCCAATTCCCTTCTAAATCTAATACGCAATCTCTCAACATATCCTCTAAGGTCTG
This sequence comes from Solanum lignicaule, assembly GCA_029582545.1. Taxonomy (NCBI): domain Eukaryota; kingdom Viridiplantae; phylum Streptophyta; class Magnoliopsida; order Solanales; family Solanaceae; genus Solanum; species Solanum lignicaule. The sequence continues at coordinate 5,509 of JAJOOF010000730.1, forward strand.
AATAGTGCACTCTACTTGACCATCTATCTGAGGATGAAAAGAAGTACTAAGGTTTACATTCGAACCAAATCCTTTATGAAATGGCTTCTAAAACTAAGCAGTGAACTGTGCACACCTATTTAAAATGATGGAAAATTGGACTCCATGAAGTTGGACTATCTCACGGATGTATAAACTTGCATAATCTTCTACTGAATTGGTCGCCTTCACCGATAAGAAATGGGTTGACTTATGCATCCGATCTACAATCACCCAAATTGAATCATGTTGCTTACAAGATTGCGACAAGCCCATAATAAAGTCCATATTAATCATCTCCCACTTCTATTCTACAAGAGCTATGTTCTGAGCCACACCACATGGCCTTTGGTGTTCAACCTTGACTTGCTGGCAATTTGTGCATGTAGCAACGAAATCTGTTATACACCTCTTCATACTATTCCACAAATAGACATCTTTCAAGTCATGGGACATCTTTGTGGAACCCAGATGGATCAAATATCTGGAACTATGAGCTTCTGTCATGATCCTCTCTTGGAGCTCATCCACCTTTAGAACACACAATCTACCTTGATATCTCAACACACTATCTTCCCCTAGTTTAAAAGTCATCACTTTCTGCTTATGAACATTTGCCTTTAGTTCAAGTAATATGGGGTCTTTGTTTTGCTTCTCCTTCACTTCTGACACTAATGTTGATTCAGCCCCATTCATCACAACCACTCCACAATCACTGAAACCTAAATAAATGGACTCCCAAACATGCAAGTCTGTGCACTTCCTTAGCCAATTTTTTCTTGTCTTCATCGAGATGAGCAGTACTCTCCATGGAAAACCTGCTCTCAAGGCATCAAAAACAATGTTAACCTTTCCTGCGTGATAGAGGATACTCATTTCGTAATCCTTGAGTAACTCTAACCACTTCCTTTGTCTGAATTTAAGTTCCCTTTGACTGGTACATATTTGAGACTCTTGTGATCGGTGATGAAATCCACATGAATTCCATAGAGATTGTGACGCAATATCTTGAGAGCAAAAACTATTGTTGCCAACTTGAGATCATGAGTTAGGTAGTTTCTCTCGTGAATCTTAAGCTGGCTAGAGGCATAGGCTATAACCTTACCATTGTGCATCAACACACAACCAAGCCCCACTGTGGATGCATCACAATAGATGAAAAAGCCCTCTATATCCTCTAGCAGGGTTAACACTAGAGCAGTAATTAACTGAGTTTTAAATTCCTGAAAGCTTTTCTCATAAGCTTCGGACCATTGAAACTTAGCTTTCTTCTGAGTCAATTTAGTCAATGCGGATAGATGAAAATCCATCAACGAACCTTTTGTAGTAACCTTCCTACCCCAATAAACTCCTGATATCAGTTGGGGATATGGGTCTGGGCCTAATTTGCACTGCGTTAATCTTCCAACTGTTTACTTGAATTCCTTTGCCAGAAAAGATGTAGGCTAAGAATGCCACAAAGTCAATCCGGAACTCGCACTTAGAAAACTTGGCATAGAACTCTCGCTCTTTGAGAGTTTGGATGACTATTCTGAGATGACATGCCTAATCCTCCTCATCCCTTGAATAGACTAGGATATCATCGATGAATACAGTAACACACATATAAATATAATGCTTGGGATTCTATCATATGATTCTCCCAAGAGCTTAAACCTTTGTGGTTTTCGAATAACTCCCCCACTACGACGACTAGAAACTATAGTATTTGCTACATCTTGAACTAAATTATGAACATTTTGAACTACTTCCTCCACAACTTTAGGTTGCACGATATTACTCCTACTACTTTGTCGTAGCGAGATGTCTTGAGTCTGCTTTTGAGCGACCTCTGGAGCATCCTCTTGAGCAACCTCTTGTCGATTGACATTTCTCCCACTACGTGAATACAATGGTATGTTAACAATTGTTTTAGGTAGTTGTGTTGATTTTTCATTAGTAGTTATTCCTTTGCTTAGTTCCTGTAACACAAGTTTAGTACTAGGAACATGGTTACTTAAATAGTCTTGTTCCAGAAACTTGGCATTTGTTGAAACAATTACCTTTTGTTCATTAAAAAAATAAAATAAACCTCTTTTAGTTCCTTTTGGAAATCCAATGAAAATGCACACTTCTGTCCTTGATTCCAACTTTTTTTTTTCCCTTTTATTACATGTGTTGGACATCCCTAAACTCAAATATGTCGTAGACTAGGCTTGCGCCCATTTCACAATTTGGATTGGGTTAAAGGAACAAATTTGGAAGGAAACAAATTCAGAATGTTATTTTTTCTTTCTAAGGCATATCCCGAAAAACAAAAAGACAAAACTGAATAACTTAGCATTGATCTAACCATTTCCAAAAGAGTTATATTTCTTCGTTTTGCCACACCATTTTGTCGCGGTGTTCTTGAGGTAGAATATTGAGATGTAATGCCCGATTCTGATAAGTACTTATTGAATTTCGCCAAAAGGTATTCACCACCACGATCTGATCGTAATGTTTGGATATGTTTACCAAGTCTCTTTTCCGTTTCTATCTTGAATTCTTTGAACTTTTTAAAGCATTTATATTTATGGCGCAACAAATAAATGTATCCATATTTTGAGTAGTCATATGTGAAAAAATACTCAAAACCCCCTTTTGATCGTATATTCATATGACCGCACAAATCAGAATGAATTAATTCTAACTTATTACTGGCTTTATTTCCTTTGGAAGGGAAATGTGTCTTTGTCATTTTTCCTTCTAAACAAGATTCACATGTTGGTAGTGCAACCACTTTCAATGAACTCAGATGTCCATCAGAAACAAACCTCGAAATCCTATTTATATTAATATGGCTGTAACACCCCAAAAACTAGTAGGCTAAACTAGAGCCTTTCGTAAGAGTTTTAGAGTTTTACATGAGGATTAGAATCATAAAATGACTTCCCGTACTTAGGATGAAGGTTTTAGGGTTAGGGCGTCAAGGTACGACCCCCCAAGGACCAACCAAGGGTCCTTGAGGGGGACCCAAAACAGTCCCTAAAAGCTGCCCAAAAAGGGGCCACCTACAGTTGGAACTCACGCCCTGTAGGTGGACCCACACCCCGTGGGAAGGGGTCGTGGGTCAAGAACCCTAAAAGTAGACCTCCAGTACCCCATCCACGCTTGACCAACATGGTCTGTGGACGTGGTCTCGTGGGTTGGGGCAGTCCACTCTTTAAGTTGTTTAAGCTTAGGGGTTAGGGAATATTCTAGAATTAGTTAGTTATTAAGTAGGGCCGTTTTATTATTAATTAGGCCACCTATATAAAGTTAATAGACCCTTAATTAGATGCTTCCAAATAATTATTTTAGATTCACCAAAGAACCCAATTCTCTCCAAGAAATCCTCTCTCTAGAAAACCAAAGAAGAAGAAGAAGAAGAAGAAGAAGAAGAAGAAGAAGAAGAGAAGAAAGCTAGGTCAAAGTCCTCCATTGTTGCAAGCTTTTGTGAGATATTTGAATCAATTTATGTTAGCTTATTCATCTATGGATTCTTCCATCCATGGATTCCCCTAGAATTCCCCAAATTTGATGAAGAAAATCCCCAATTCTAGCTAGGGTTTCTTCCAATGTTGTGGGTTTAGTTGAGTATGATTCCAATTGAGTGGATAATACTTGTTTATGATTTATTTAGTATTGAATCATGATATATTTATGATATTACATGTTTCCCATGGTTAACCCTAGTCTAATTGATAAATCAAGTAATGAGGGTGTATGCCTTGTGAAGTGAAATTGAAGGTTCATAGGTGATCTTCTAAAATTGATGTTATGCATAGTAATTTTTCAAGAATAGAAGTATATAAACATGAATTAAACTAGGTTAAGGTATGAATGATGGATCATGACTAGTATTGATTAAGATTGAGCCTTTATGATGAAATATAGTTAGAATTCCTTAAGGATGAGGCTTGTGACTATAATATCTTGTGATCTAGGTACGTATGGTGATTGAAAGAAGTAAAGATTTAAGAGTAGGGCTTGTAGTTATGAATGTTGATCTCCTAGGGCTTTGAGAGTAAGGCTAAGGGGTTGAACTATGAAGGCTAAGGCTTGAGAGTAAAACTCACATGAGAATGGTAGATTACTAGGTGGGAGTGTAGTGAGAGGACTTCACACATCTAACCTACCTTATGAATGTTAGAATGCATAAAGTGATAGAATAACTTGAGTTATGATGATATCAATATCTAATGTAGTAGTTCTAGATATGTTGAATTGATATGAGCTTTGACCTTAAGAGGGCAAGATATGATATGATGCACGTTTCCTTGAATCCATTAATATGTTCTGAACACTTTGAGAGTGAAGTGTCTATGATCATGATATGTAGTTGTGTTGTAGAAAGGACATTCTCACCTACACAATCATGCATGAATAAGCTATGATATAAAAGGTTCTCTCACATAGAATGATTCTAGGTTGAAAGGCTATTCTCACCTAAAATGAATCTAAGTCCAAGGGCTATGAAATTTGATGAGGTTGTGGTGAGTCCCCCAATGACCTTTCTATGAGAGGAATGTGAGGTGAGTTCCCTTATTCCTTATTAGTTAGACATGAGGTGATTACCCATGTCATGATGTGAGGAGTGTGAGGTGATTACCCTTTTTATATATATACATATATATATATATAATATATGTATGACTCCTAATGCAAGGAAAGGAAATAGGTGATTACCCTTTAGCCTTTAAAATGATATGGAGGTGAATGCCTATATCATATCATGATGATCATGGAGGTGATTACCTATGATCCTTGAGTGATGATGTGGAGGAGAATACCTACATTAAGCCTTAAAATGGATATGGAGGCGAATACCTATATCTCATTAATAAAATGGGAACATGGAGGCGAATACCTATGATTTCCTTAAAATGAACATAGAGGCGAATACCTATGATTATATGATATGTATGACTTGTGGTGATTTCCCTTGTTCTTTATGAGTATATTATATGCATGACTACAGGTGATTCCCCTTGTCTTTATAGTATGCATGACTAGAGGTGATTCCCTTTGTCTTTATAGTATGCATGACTAGAGGTGATTCCCTTTGTCTTTATAGTATGCATGACTAGAGGTGATTCCCCTTGTCTTTGTGATTCCATGATATGTATGACTTGTGGTGACTCCCATTGTCCCTTATGATGAACTAGACATGAGATCAAAGAGATGATCAATATGCATGAAAGCCTAAAGTGGTACTTAGTAAGGGTAGGATTATGGGGTCCTATCCATATATTGCACAAGTATGACTTGAAGCTAATTGTGAAGTGTTTCTTATATGTTGTATGATTAGCTTGGATTGTTGCTATAGTTTCTCTCCTTGCTATATTGACTAAAGGTGATAGATTCCCTTGTCTATATGAAGTAACTCAAGAATGGGACCAATGAATGGTAAGTATGAATATGGTGACTTCAAGGTTATGCTTAGTGCGAATGGGATTATGGGATGTCAATCATGCATTGCACAAGTGTGTCTTGAGGTTATTTAGGAGTGTAGTTCTCTGATGGTATGAAGGTCTAAGTGTGGACTATGCATATGTGTTATTCTTTATGTTGACTTATTCTTATATGATGCTTATGTTGGAGATGTTGCTATGATTATGTTATTTTCTCTTATGGCGTATGTCTTATGTTGGCTAACAATTTGTTATGCTCCTATGATGTTATGCTAGCTAGCATATTTAGTACATTTTGTACTAACACATACTCTTGCCTACATTCTTATCAAATGTAGGTTTTGGCAATATTGAGTCCCATTTTGCAGGCTAGGTTTCTAAGAAGCAAAGGAGTTGAAGACTTGGTGAGTCCTCATAGCATCGAGGATTGATCACCTTTCCCTTTATGTCATTTTCTTTATGTTTTATACTTCTGTATGGGCTGCGTCCCAAAGTTTTATTCAAGTCAAGTTTAGATGATTTGAGACAAAGTGTTATAGACTTCCGCTTGCGTTTTATGAAAAACTTCGATTGTAAAGAAAAGTTTTAAAATTTCCGCATCTTTTCTACTATTTTATGTTATTATATGCTAAGGGCTTGTATGAGACCCCTTCGGGGTCAAGTACACTATGTTACATCTAGGGGGTACCCCTGGGTCGTGACAATGACATAGACGTAAGTGCCATAAGTAAGTTTGACTCAATTCAGAAATACGTTTTCTTTTATGAGAAATATCACTATTATTTAATTCATTTTTTTGTAGAATGTCATGGGAGACATCAAATACAAATAGATGATATATTTTAGGAGCACTATGGATGAATTGCATATCGTATTTAATTACAGCACAATTATTTGCAAATAATCTTCATAACTAGAATCCATTATTTTTGAAACTGAAAGAAAATTCCTTCTTGTTAAAGGTACATAAGGAACATCTTTTAAAAAACAGAATTTTGGAACTACTAAAAGAAAAAGAGATATTTCCTATTGCTCATACTGGTGTTGGCTCCCCATTTACCTAAAAAACGCAAACATCATTCTCACTTAGCCGCCGCGTTTCTTAAAACCCCTTCAAAAAAGTGCAGACATGATCAGTGGCTCCCACATCTACAACCTATAATTGGGTAGAAACAACCGCTAACAGGTTTCAACGACATTTAAACAAGAATTAGTTATGTTCTTCATTTTGGCTTGATAGTTAGGGCATTGCCTCTTGTGGTGACCAGGTTGCTTGAAGTGCTAGCACTTGCCCTTAGTATTAGCCACACCACCTCTAGCACCTCTAGGTTCCACAACCTTGCACGACTTTTTCTTCTTCTTTTGGGATTTAGCCGACTTAGACGAAGAAGCGATAGGTTTGTCCACCATGTATGCCACAGAGGGAGGAGTTTGCTGCTTGATAATGGATTACGCCGCTAACAGTTTATTCAATAATTTCGCAAGACACAAATCCATCATGTTCATATTATAATTCAAGCGAAACTGTTGAAAATTGTCCAGCAGAGTCTGTAGGATCATCTCCACCTGAGATTCATTATCAATAGCAGCGCTAAGTATCTCTAGCTCATTCAGATAACTCAACATGTTCAACACATGATCCTTGACATGTGATCCTTCAACCATTTTTGTGGTCAAGAGAACTTTAATGGCAGTCTGTTTGGCAGCACAATTCTCCTCTCTGAACATATCTTTGAGAGATTCGGGCATATCGTAAGCAGATGTTATAAACTAATGTTGGGGTGCAAGACATTCGCTATTGAGGCAAGAATATAGCACCTTGCCATCTCATCAGCTTTGACCCATTTCTCATAGGACTTGATCTCCTCATCAGTAGCATCCGCTGGTTTAATAGGGAATTCTTTAACCAACACATATTTGAAACCCTCAAATGTTAGAATAATATCAAGGTTTCGTTTCCAGTCCACATAGTTAGGACCTTCCAGTTTGTTTTGGTTCAAGATAGAGGACATAGGATTGAAGTGAGACATAGTTAATCTGAGAATATTTAAAATGGATCATTAGTAGCGTATGCTTTATTTAAAAAAACAAAATAAAACAAGACACATATAATCATGACAATGAATAGTTAGAATCGATAGGGAAACTTAATTATTCAAGCAAATATATGAGCAAGTTCATATCTATAGTACCACTTAAACAAGATAAGTCCAACTCAGTTAGAGAGTAACTTGTGAAGTTTAGTCAGGTATATATATGTACTTTGTTCATTCATTCAACATGCAACTTAGTTGGAAATTTAAAATAAGTCATCAAATCAAAAGGCATACATAACAGTATTAAAATATATAAGTTTATCCAATGGGGAAGAGGACCTATGTCAACATATAAACTCATATATTAACTGTAAAAATCATTTATAAGAAGTAGGGATGAACCCTTAAAACACTTTTCAAATATAAAAAAGAATTGTTTTCCAAATAAAAATATTGTTTATCAAAAGAACAACATGATATTTACATATTTAATCAAACATGTATCAAAATCATGGAATTTTATTACATTATCAATTATATGTAAGAAAGCTCTGATACCAATTGTTTGAATATGCACAACGGAAATATTATTCAGAATCACAAACATACATAATAGCATAATAATGTAAACTGAACAAATCGTAAAACTCCAACCTTTTTTAGCTTTCACACAACTCGTTCAGGGACTGGGAGTCCAAGATTGCAGCCTTCTACTAATTCGTAACTAACTATTTCAATCAAATCTTGTGTGGACAAGAAAATTTTTCGAAAAAATGATGATCTTTTCTTGAGAACCACCACCCCTATTTATACTTTTCAGCAGAAGGGATGATCTATCCAACAACCATGATCAATAGTTATCAACAACCACTAAATATCATTAAGTTTATTTAGACAGTCATTAAACACCAAGGATATTTAAACACCATCAATATCCATTAATAAGCAATAACAACAATATTTACTTCTTTCATCTTTTAAGGAAATAAAGAAACCCAATATTTTCCTCTCTCTTGTTTTAAGGAAATAAAAGTTTTTTTCTCTTTTAAACTAATAAAAGTGAAAAACGATTTATTCCTAAACTGAAAAAAAATACTAACAGTCCTTTTCTTTTCCGAACTCGATCAATTAATCAGGCATAGTAGGGACCACAAATTTATTAGCACATGCTTCCAACTATGATATTTAATTTGTAAAAGCATGACTTAACCATATCATAATAAATCACAAATTGTACCACTAAAAATCTGTAATTGCACTTCTCTATTTATTTACAATTTTTTCTGTTACAACTTATTTAACTCCCCATGTTAGAATTACCGACAGCAATCAATTAAATCAAGCTTTTGAAAACTTTAATCTATTGATCAATTTAATCCTCTGTCTTTTTCTTAAATTAATTCACATGACATATATACATATAAAATCCACCTGCAGGGTTTTCACATGCATACTTATAAGCAACCATAAATGGGTGTCTTCTTTCTCATATATGAGATATGGTTATATCAACTAATTATTATTTCACAAATGTAATTTGTTATTATCCAATCCATTAGGAATATTTTGACTCATCCTAGAGTCTCACCTTTTAATAGATTAAAATAATAAATCAAACTACACAAATCATAATAACTACATCAAGATTAAGAGTATAAGCTCATGTAATGGACTGGAGATATTATTCATTGAAATTCAGAACCCAAATACATCAATTTGGTCCGTTCAATACATGCAAAATGTACTAACATAAGAAGTTGGAATTTTACCATTCCCATAATTAAGATTGAATTATATTTAATCCTGTGTTACAATCATCAAGATGTTTGTCCAACTTCATCTTTGATTGTGAACATTTAATTTATAACTTATAAGAAACCGACAATTTTAATCTTCCACCTATGAGTTAAAAAACTCCATACTCGAAAATTGTCTACTATATAAATAATGGACACACATATAAAAACAATGATCTATTCAAACAAAAACTTATTTGTAATAATTAACATAAAATGTAATGTCTTTATAAAGGATTAAAATCAATACTATAACTCTACCATATGATTAATAGTATATCCCAACACTAGAATGATCTAACCCTACCTTTAATTAATCAAAACAGTCGAAAATGAACAAAGATATAGTAAGAAACGATGGCCTCCGAAGATACACAAGCTTTGATAACATGATATCTTTGATAATCTTCAACACACAAAATATCAAAGTGACAATCAAGGAAGAGGAAGACTCAACTCTCACTACAACAAAAATAACTTTTAGTGACAATAAATATATGTATTAACAAAGAGTGCTAAAGTCTTTACCAGCATTAGTCAATTTTCATTGGATCAAATGTCATTATATGCTTTAGGGACACTTACAAAGAGTTCTAATTGCCGCTAATTAATTGCTGCTAAAGATCTTTTTGGTGTAGTGTCTTTAGAGAGAAAGTATTAATCTTCTCCATTTAGCAGATGTAGTAAGGAGAGTGGGAACATATTATGGATAAACTATGATGGTTGATTTATTGAGCACAACGTGTGGAAAAATGGTACACTAAATTTAAACAGAAAAAAATAAATCCCCCAATCTACAGGGGAAAAATTCATTTGTATGTGGAAAGTTTTGTTTCCTTGAAGATTCCTCGAGATAAAGAAATTCCAATGGTATAATGATATTCATAATATCAAGTTTACTTCTCTTAATTTCCCTAATATTTGTGTGATTAGATTCTTCAGCTTTATTATTTGTGGTATTAATTGAAGTATATATTGCCTTTCAATTTCCCATCTTATACTTCAATAACAAGTGTGAAATGGACGGGCTGGGTGGGGTTAAACTGAGTTGAATTAATAAATGGATGGGTCATTGTTACTTGCGCTAAAATGGTCTCTATTGACATGTCCAAAAGGTTTTGGGCTGAAATGGGCTACATATGGTTTGATGTCGATCAAAGAAATGTACTAACACCATGAGATATAAGTGACAAAGAAACGTATTGACAGCCCTCTGGCAAGATTGTAAATTAATTAATTCTCAACCTTTTTTTCTACACCTTGCGGAAGTTTTTTCGGGCTAAATTTAGTGAATTCATTTTTCCGCTAAATAAAAGGGCTATCAACTTTCTCCATAATATGTTCCCATATTTCTCCTGTGACCAAATTGGCATTTCCTATCCAATAATCCCGATAACACAGATGCGATCACCAAAGCAGGTAAGTTGAAAAGTCTCTCACATTTATTTGGCATTGCATTTCAAGAATAATTTCATCTTCTAGGTGCAAAGATATAGACGATTGTTCAGATTCTGCCCTATTGCCTGCCATTGTGTGAATGTTCCCATTAATGAAACTGGATCTTGGTATAGAATAAACGAAAAATAAGTGGGAATAGGGAAATATTGTCAATTGTTCTACAAGATTGATTTTTAACCGAATGTATTTCAACACTCTAACATGGATGTGTTGTATTCATAAGACCTTGAAATCCTCAACCACAACATCATAGGCAAGGCCAAATATTGGCGATAGAAAACAATGCTTCTTTTGAAATAGATGAGGCATTGGAATGAGTTTATACTTTTATAGAATTGTAAGATTCCATAATATCATACTAATGCCCAGATGGTAAATAAATATTTTGTATGAAGAAAAACATTTTCCGGAAAATATTTTTGAAGGCAACTTATTTTTCTCCAATTTAAAGAAAATGGCATACCTCTAAAAATAAGGAAAACATTTTTCAAAACTCTTTTTCAACCTCACTCCTCAAGTTTCCACCCTAACTCAATTTTTGGGTACAAATTCCTGATACTTACCAGAATTAAACTCCTAATTTTTTATTTAGGATCCAACTTCCGATCTTGATTTGAGACCCAATTATCGAGTCCCAGATCAGATCATATCCCATTTTTCGTGTCGTGTCCAAGGTCATGATTTGAGGTTGGATACCAGATCGGGTCTAGAGTTAGCTGTTAGGGTTGGGTTTCACGTAACATCTCGCAAATTGAAAGAACTAGAAAGAGCTAGAATTAGAAAGAGTGATTTTTGGAAATAATAAAAATCTGGAAAATTGGTCAAGTTTGAATTTTTGGTCAACTTCAACGACCATAACTCCTAGCTCAGGATGAGTTAGGTGTGTTTCCAGATATCGTAGGAAATATCTTGAAATAATCTTTCCAACGCCGTCGAGTTTAAGCAATTCTGAGTTCGTATGAGTGAGTTATTCCCATTGGAAGTTGGGATGTTCAAATAAGGAAAGTCAAATCCGGATTTTAGAAGGGCATTATGGTCTTTTCAACACCCAATTAATTAATTTCGTTTTTGGTGATTAAGTTGGGGTCTAAACTGATTGGATTCAGTGGACGCTTTTGAGAAACTAGTTAGGGTTTTGAGAGAAGAGAAAAGAAGAGGAGAAGGAGCAAGGAATCGTCAAGTTCTTGAAGGTAGGCTCGTGGATTTCATCAAGGGGTGATCCCTACCAAATATGTTTAATTCAGTACGAATTCATCCTAAAAGTTGAAGTTTGAATGTTCTTGATGCGTGTTCTTGAATTTACTTTCGTTCTTGAATTTGGGATGAGATTGAGGAGTTCTTGAGAGTTTAAGGTCGATTTTAGAGTTGTGTTTGATTAGATTCTTGTGTACATTTGCTGGGTATCTGAATCTAAAGAGAATTGAAGAAACAAAATCGAATTTAGGCGATTTGCGGCCCAAAAATGAAGAAGTAACAAGTCGGGCAGAATCTGGGTACCAGGTCCGCGTCGCGGACCTGTTCCTCAGATTTGGATAATCCTCCCCTGCGTTGCGGAGCGGTCACGGACCGTTCTGCCTCAAAAAGTATTTTTGCGACCAAACATTTAAATACATCTCCGCATCGCGGACCAGCTTTCAGATAGTGATTTCTTGATCTTTTCTCATGTTTAACTATCTAAAAACACTCCTAAACATCATGAGATCTTTCCTATCACAAATCACAATCCTTGAATCCATAATTCTATTCAAGGATCAGTTAAGAGTCAAGTCAAGAGAAGTTAAGAGTCAAGATAAGAGAAGTTAAGAGTCAAGTCAAGAGAAGTTCATAGAGTCTTCCAAGAGTCTTTTACAAATGTTTTAACTTTGTTTTAAGACTTGAGTTTTGAGTTGAGTAAAGAGTAAAGGTTGAAGTTTATTTCTTCAAAAGAGTATATCGGGACAATGTATTCCCAAAGAGTAAAATGTATTCACATTTAAAAAGAAAGGAAACTTTGATTTCCAAAAGAGCCTTTGAGCTAGTTTTTCAGTAAAGAGCCTTTGAGCTAGTTTTTCAGTAAAGAGCCTTTGAGCAAGTTTTTCAGTTAAAGAGTAAATTCTTTCACAATTAAGCAAGAGAGAAAACTTTGATTTTCAAGAAGAGCCTTTGAGCTAAGTTTTTGAGCAATTATCTCAAATCACAGAAAGAAGTATGTTTTTTTTTTAAAACATAAGAGCTAGTATCATATTTTGGGAGTAGTATTGAGAACCGATATGGGGGAGAGTTCAGACAACTCACAGCCCCCATAAACCATGTAGCCACCATGGGTAGAAAAGAGTCATACTTTTTAGATGATTCCTTAGTGCATTTTTAGCATAGACTAGTGGATCCACATAGTAGTTCAGTTTCTATACCCCCGGCAAGGTATAGGACGGCCCTGGCAGCGTGAGGCAAAATGTTGTGTCATCACGATAGCTCTTAAGTGATGGTTGTCGGTTAGAGAAATTCCCACAACAGTATTTTGTAATTTTATATACATTAGAAATATTTGTATTTTCATATACAAATAGAGTTCATATTGTATCTTTGCATACATATAGAGTTATTATTGTATTTCTAAATACAAAGAGTTAAAAACCATGTTTTAAAGCTTTTCTTTATACCGCATTTATTTACACTACTTTATATTGAAATCAGTTGAGTTGAGTTGAGTTGAGCCAGGTAAGTTCTTCAGTTCCTTTCAAGTTTATGTCTTGTTTTAGAATTCCCCTCACAAACTCGTACATTCAATGTATTGATGCCATTTGGCCTGCATCTTATTATGATACAGACACAGGTAACCAGGATCAACATCCAGCACATCGTTGATCCAGTTGAGCACTCAGAGTTTGTGGTGAGCCTCCTTGCTTTCCAGAGGATCCCGTTTATCGCTTTCAGTATTTTAGTTCATTAGGATATCGTGGGTCTTGTCCCGACATCCATCTGAGTTTTAAAGGCTTCATAGATATATACTGAGTTAGTTCATTTGTCTTTACCTTGTTATTGACTTTTGTTCAGATTTGACTTGCCACTTTTGGAAAGTTAGGTGTTTATTTCTAAAACATTATGAGTTTAGTTTGAGACAGTTGAGTTATCTTGCATTTGAGTTCTTTTCTTAATGCTTAAAGTCTTCCGCTGAGTAAGTAAGCCAGGCCAAGGGTTCACTTGGGTCCAGCAATGGTTCTCGAGTCCCAGCCATGTCCGGGGTGTAGCCTCGGGGTGTGACAAATATGGTATCAGAGCCTAGAGTTCAAAAGTCCTAGGGAGTCTATGAAGCAGTGTCTGTAGAGTCCTAGTTTTCGGTGTGAAGCGCACCACATCTATAATTAGGAGGCTACAACAGTTAGGAATTTCTTCACTTCTTTCATACACACTTCGTGCGATAGAGTGTATCTCTAAAAAAGTCTCTTTCTAACTCGTGCTTACGCGTAACCAATTTTGAGTTGGCCTATGGTCGAGAGTGCCTTCATAAGGCATTTCTTTCCTCATGAGTTAAGAGAAACAAAGAGATAGTGGCTGACATGAGGAGCAGGATGAGTTTATTCATTGTTGGGTTGCCTCATCTGTCAAGTAAGGAGAGTAAGACATCCATGCTAATACTTTGCATGGGCATAGCAAGGCTAATAATCCATGTGCAACAAATTGAGAAGGACCAGCTGAAGGATAGAGAAGAGTCTGAGAATATGAGGGCTGGGACATCAGGGAATGAATCCGGGTAGCAAACGATTAATGCGAACCAGTCTTCTTTCTAACTTAAGAAGAAAGGACCTGCTTCATCATCTGCTAGTGCACCTGCACCAAGGAACAAATGTGAGTACAATAGTCAGAATTCTCAGAACTTCAGAGCTAGACCTGCGCATTCGCAAAGTAGTAAGGCACAAGGGGGTACTAAGACTCCTACATGTGCTAAGTGTGGTAGGAGCCACTCAGGGATATGTCGTGATGACTCCACTAGTTGCTTTCAAGTGTGGCCAGAATGGTCATTTTATGAGAGAGTGTCCTAAGAGTAGACAGAGTAATAGTAATAGGGGCAATAGAGCCCAGTTTTCTTCAGTTGCTCCACCAGATAGAACTGCACCTAGAGGGGCTACTTTCTGTACTGGTGGAGGATCAAACCGTCTATATGTTACACAAGTTGCCAAGAGCAAGAGGATTCGCCATATGTTGTTACTGGTATGATCCAAGTCTTTAACTTTAATCTTTATGCTTTGCTAGACCCACGAAAGATTTTATCCTTTGTAACTCCATATGTTGCGATGAATTTTAATGTTATTCCTGAGCAACTTAGTAAACCATTCAGTGTTTCTACACCTGTTGGTGAGTCTATTCTAGCGGAGAGAGTCTATCGTTATTGTCCCGTTTCCGTTAATCACACGAGTACCATGGCTGATTTAATTGAGTTAGACATGGTAGATATTGTTGTCATTCTTGGTATAGACTGGCTTCATGCCTGTTATGCCTCAGTTGATTGTAGAACTCGAGTGTCAAGTTCCAGTTTCCAAATGAGCCAGTTTAAGAGTGGAAAAGCAGTTAAGCAGTGCCTAAGGGTCATTTTATTTAGTACCTTAAGGATTCCTAAGTGAGTCCAATTTGTGGACTCATCAACACCCCCAACTTAAACTTTTGCTTATCCTCAAGCTAACTCAAGTTCAGTCGTTCAAAAAGGGTGTCTCAAACAGTGCTACATAAGACTCAATCATGAAAACACATAACAAGATTCAATTTACTTATGCAAAGATCAAATGTACACTTAAAGATTCAAGTTGTGACTCACCAATATCAAAGAATCTCATGCTCACAATACTTGCTTCAAATGCAAGTTCAAGCTCAACTATAGTGTTCAAACGCCCTCACAGAAAGGATGATTCCATATTAACACAATGATTCACAATTAAAAGCTTTGGAATCAGATGCAACGCTCACTCTCACAAGGAAGAACATAATGCATGCTTTCACCCATAGGTTTGCCCTTATTTTCCGATCAACATTTGTTTCAGCTCACTCAAGATCAAAAAGATATTTTTAAGGCTTGTAATGGGGCTGAGTGCAAAGGTATGGTCATTTAGGCTCAGTGACTATCATCCTCATGAAATGTGGTGCTCACAACACTTCCTTCATTTTTCGTTCTTCATTCTATTTAGTTCTCATAAGTCATCCTATTATTCACTTTCCATGGATTGTTTGAGAACCCCATTTCTTTTGTACCTTTATTTCACAACTTTCTTTTTCATTCTTTTTCTTTTTCTTTTTCTCTTTTTTTTTTTTTAAATATGGAGGGGTTCCATTTTTTCTAAAATCCATGGGTGAGTGGAGACTTTCCTTGCACTTCTTGACTTCTGCTTTTCTTTTCACCATGCCTAAGTTGACTATTCAACTAACCACAATTCAAGAGGATTATAGGTAGTGGATATAGAAAAGTTATGGTTTCATCAAGTTTTTTCCAAAGAAGGGTAAGGCTCAAGGGGTGTTCAAAAGAAAATCACACGTTCACAGGGTAGGTCACAAAAGAGGTATATGTCAAATTGGCTCACACTCTTAGAAGTTGCCTAAGATCATATCAAGAGATAGCATCACTTAGTTGACCGAACCAACGGGGAAAATTCTAGGATCTATCATGCATGGATCAAAGTAAGCTCATCACACAAGACATCGACACTAAAGTCGAACAAGACTCCACACTTTTGCTAGTGTGCAACGTCATCACAGGAGACTCAATTCGATAAATGGCTAATCACAACGAGATGCAAAGAGTTCACATATTGTCTATGCAACTTCATTTGGCCTCGTCGTAGCCGCGCATTCATGTTCGTTCGATTGAGAGCACTATTCAAGTCATCGGTATTGATCGTAACCGAGATTTAAATTTTGCAAAAGAACAGCCGCATTCAACACACGAGAGGTGGCAAAAACGTGCGAAAAATATAAAAAATTTCGGAAGGGTCAAAATCATTTTGCAATTTAAAATAAAAGGAGCCATAAGCTCAAACATCTACAGAAAGCAAATAAAACACAAATTTAAAGCAGAACAACCCAAGTACAGACACAGAACATGACTATCAACACTAAAGGTGTGGGCCTCACCCCACCACAACTAAAAGCAATTTGTCCTCAAATGCAATTAACCACAGAATCCAAAAGGGTAAAATAAAGAAAGACAGAGAGGTAGGTAAAAAGGAAATCCTGGCTAATTGGTCGCTCCATCTGTTTGGGCTTCAGTGCTCGGAGTGACCTCCAGAAGGACCTCCACTAGATCCAGCAATAGGTGCTAAGGAAGCCTCCACAACAACATCTATCATGATTACTTCCATCTCGTTCGGGTCTTCATCTGCAACTCCCTCAGTCTCTTCATGCATCTCTTCATTAGTCTCTATTTCTGACTCAGGGTCAACTATCTTCTTCGCTCTATCCCCATGTCCAGTGGTTGCCTGAGGCATCTCAGGCATGTCTGGAATCTCCACTGTTCCAAAGACCATGGACACATCGGTGGACTTCAAGTGGTTTACATCTTTTCGCAGTTCAGCAATGGCAGCTTTTAAAGCCATCACCTCCTCTGTGGATCCTTGGTTTTGCTCACACACCACTATTCTGGCCGCTAGGGCATCAATGGTGATGCTTAGAGGTGTCACAACATTAGTTAGGGCAGTTTGGATCATGACTGGAACAGAGGACTCTAGACTAGCAGCCCGACGATCAGCAAAAAGGGCTAGCTGTCCCATTCGGAGTATGGAAGCCTGGGTGAGTAGAAGCCAGGAAGTAGCAACAACAGTAGTGGGTCTAGGCAATCATGCAGCAGCAGAGGAACCTGGAGTATCAACGGGAGTAACAGTGGCAATAGATATACCTGAAGGCCCAAGGGTCAGAGTTGACAGATGTGCCTCTGCAGGCGATGATTCTTTGTTTACTAACTCCATCGATGCTGCCTTTTTCCTTTCTGCTTGACCCTTGAAGTACTCGACTTCGATCCTCCGGATGTCGGTAGAGGCTGTGGGCATCACTTCCATATCATTCTTGGCATCTCGAGGCACTCGGACTCGTTTGCATAATTCTATGATCAAGACTGGGAATGGAAGTGAGGTTCGGCTCTGTCTTGCACGCATGAGTATCTCTGAAGCAATGATTGTACCTAAGTTTATCTGAGTTTCCTCTAGGCACGCTGCCTTGGCAAGGGGAAGGGTCGACTCATTTTGGGATGGCATAATTTTGCCACTAATAAAACCGAACCAGAACCTTGCGGCTATGTTTAGTTCTTTCTTTCCAATCAAAACTCCTCCCGCCGACCACTTTGGAGTCTCATCTGAAATTAGTGGGGCTAACAACTTTTTCATCTCATCCAACTTCTTTATTTTGATCAAGTACTGGCAGTGATCCCCAATATTCATGGGCATGCCCAAGACTACGTTGATTTCCTCAATATCACACTTCACCCTCCTGCCTCTGACAACCACATAGTCAATTTCTTTTGAAGGCTGCTGCTAGCTGCTTTTGCTGGGGTATTAGTGCACTGTATGCACTATAGAACTCTCTTACCTAGTTTGGAATATAAGGGCCATGGGGTTTGGTGAAGATTTGGAACTTGTGGTATATCAGACACTTCATTAACTCTAGGTGCATGTCTATAACCCCGTCTATGGACAAATGATTTTCCTCCAGAATTTTCCTCAGCCTCTTAGCCTTTACTCGATTCATTGATTTAGGCAGAGGACCTTGTACTGGAGATGCTGATATCATTGCTTGCTCTGGAATTGGAAATGTAGTAGTGATAGGCTGGGGAGTCCTGGCCCTAGATGGATCATTCAACTTCTTAGTTCACCGCTCAGCCCTCTGTGTTGTTAACAAATCATCCTCGTCAGAACACACATCTTCGCTTTAAGATTGGTTGGGGTCATTTCTGTAAAAGCCATTACTGCCAGTGCTTGCATCTGATAACTTAAGGGTCTTGTGTTTGCCCTTGCCTTTTTCACCAGTTGTGGAAAGTTTAGCAACCTTGCTTCTGAATGCATCTGCATCCTCATTGATTGTAATCCCTTTTGTTTTACCTTGGGGTGGCCTGCTTCATCCTGCAACTTTAGATCTAGCCATTTCTGCAAAGCATTCAGAAGAAGTTAAAACAACTAAATCAAATTTAGAGGACCATAATTGCAAAAAAACTTGCCGAATAGATCGGTGAGTCGCCAAGTTACTTTGGCGACCAGGATTTTATCCGCTGAAAATTACAGAACCCTTATCACAAGTAGCATGAAATTAAAGGCGAGATGGGGTCACTTGGAGAACTGCCCAGTGATTGAGTGGGCTCGCCTTAGCACGCCGAACAACCTAAATTTATCAGAAAGGCACAACACATGACATAGGATAAAATTACTTGCATTGAGAGTACAAATATCACAATTAAAGGCAGGGTTTGGAGAACCAACCTTTTAGGCTAATTAAGTCAAAACTGTGATGCTAGGCAGCAGGTTAGTACAGATCCAAGCACTACTAAAGCAGCTAGAATACTTACGAGGTGAGAAAATTCTGAAAATACTAAGTAGGTGCGATTTTGCAAAAATTGAGAGTGAGAGAATATGAAAAAGGTTGAAAGTCAAGACCCGTGGCTTTATAATAACCATCCAGATCTCACCCATTCGACGACATTAGTTGAATTTTCTTCGCTACTCGGTGATCCGCCGAGTGTTTATCTACCTTTCCGAGTTTTACAGGACCCTTAGCCAAGGTAAGGATCCAAATGGCGGTCTTTTTTGGGGTCGCCGATCTAGTCGGCGATTCACAAATTGAACTTGTGTAATTCATCTGGTACTTTTCACAAACTTTTCATGCCCAATCTTGCAAAATCAAAACACCTTTATTTCAAAAATAACATAATTAAAGCAGTTAAGGGTTTTGGGTTGCCTCCCAAACAACGCCTTAGTTAACGTCGTGGCACGACGCAGGTTAACACATAAACTTCACTTTTGGGGTTAGCCAAGACATCATTTGGCACCCCCCTGCTTCGTGTCTGATGGAGATGAGGCATCACATGACCCAAGGGAGTTTCAATTAGATGGATAGATCTAGAATGAGAACCGCTCATCTGATTTAGCGTTGCTACATTTTCTCTAATATCCTCTAACACTCTATCTTGCTCATTTAGCTTTTGGAGAATGGTTAATAACATATCTTTGATACGTTTATTTTCAATGTCCATAGGTCTTCCCTACTTTATAGGTAGTATGCATTTGCTCTTCTCTTTGGACATCATCTCCAGTTCCTCGACCTTTTGGGTCAAGTTATCCATTTGACCCAGCAAAGCGATCAATTGTTGGTCCTTCTCAGTATCTTTGTTGGTGTTAGCTAGAAGGTCAAGGAATTTAGTTATGGTCTCATAGGAGTATCTCTCAAGGCCACCTGGATAAGTAGATCGATCAATCCTTTGTTGTTGGGATTTAGACTCCTATAGAAGCATTCCAGTAGAACTAGATCGGCGATCTCATGTGTTAGTCATTGTGTCAATAATGTTTTAAACCTCATCCACGACTCATGAAAAAGTTCTCCATCTAGATGCTTGAAGGTCAGGAAGCGATCCGTGAACCTCATCACTTTTATGAAGAGGTGCTCCATTGGTTCACCATCTCTATCATGTATACTCATTATCCTGTCTCAACACACAAACAAGCTAGACAAAACTAAGAGTTAAGTAAGTAAACTACAATTAAGAAGAACAAAATTTCTATTAATCTAAGAATCCACAAATAACACCACTCCCCGGCAGCGGCGCCATTTTGATGTTTGTGTAATCAATGACACAAGTTCCGATGCAAGTGTCTACGATAGTGCAATAGTATAATAACCCAACCAAAGGTTGGGGTCGAGTCCCAAGGGAGCGGTTTCAAGAATTAATAGAAAAATAAAATTCAGTTCGAACTAGTCGTAGCTAAAAACATTGTAAGTTAAAGGGGGACACAAAAGTGTCAAATATCTATTTGGGGGTTTTGTCATAAGTATATCAAAAACAGTAGAAATAACAAAGAAATATATGAATGAGAGGGGATTCTTGGGATGTGGCCGGAATACGGGTTAATCTAAATTATTGGGTACATACTTTCGATAGAAACTTTGTAGAGTATTAGTGACTAGGCTAAGCTATACGTGGGAGTAAATTCTCTCTCGAGCAACTTACCCCATTTCAATTGGGTTCCTCTCGGACACCTACTTGCCGCATGAAGACCAGCCTATGCCTTACCCCACTCACTCTCTCAAGTTGAGTGTTAGGATATGGGACTAGGGTTAACTCTCTCGAGCTGAACCTCATGTCAATCCACTCCTTAGGGCATCAATCTAGTAGTCTTGGTTTCACGACCTCTCTCTCGAGCAAGCCGAAAACAAATAAATAAATTGTATTAGCAACTACAAATTTATTAAATTCAACTACAACTACTAGATGAAAGCACCATTAAACTACATCTAATCTATCAGCAAGCAAGACCCAACAACAATCTTAACCCATATTCGCTAAATCACACCCCAAGAATTGGGGTTTTTAGCCACACATCAAGAGATATAATTTTTTACGTAAATGAGCTTGGATTCAAATGGGTATGAAGATTTAAGTCTTATTACAGGCCAAGAATGAAGAATCCAAGAGACCCAAGTCAAAATCCTTGGAGATGAAATCCTCTTCTTCTTCAAGTTTCAAAACCCTCTCAAACTCAAAGCAAAAATAAAAAGTACTAAAATTATATTAGTTGTTTCACACTAAAAATTTTATGGTACTGAAAATCTAATACTAAGCTAAAACTCTCTACGAGTTTTTATAGTTTTAAAGAAATTTGTGCTGCAACGGACCATTCGACGACATTAGTTGGAATCGCTGATCAACTCGGCGATTCGCCCCTTGATGTAGTTCATCGCCGTCTTGCACCATCCTTCAGCTTGTGCTCTGGGTCATTGGGTGACATAGTACTGCCTCGCGAAACATCTCTGCGATGCGCCGACTTCTCCCCTCTTTTGCCAACTTGATCGTTTCCTTCAGCGCTCAGCACACTGAAACAAAAGTCGAAGTGAGACCCTTCGGCAACTCGCCAAGTGGACTCGGCGATCCTCAGGCCTTCATTTTCTTTGTTCTTTTTAGCCTTTTAGTTCCTTTTTGCGAAGTAATGTCCATGCTTTCCTTCAATCTTCAAATACCTAAAACTTAAGGGTTTTCATCAGATATAGAGATAAATAAGCATTTGAGGACACAATTTCTATTAATATATAGCCTTAAATGAGTCCAATTTGTGGGCTCATCACGCTCCGGTCTTATTTGTGAGGAAGAAATATGGTTTCCTTAGGATGTGTATAGATTACCGTCAGTTGAACAAGGTTACCATCAAAAATAAATATCTTCTCCCAAGGATTGATAATATTTTCGACCACCTGTTTCTCTAAGATAGACCTTAGATTTGGCTACCATCAGTTAAGAGTAAGGGAATGTGATATTCCAAATACAAATTTCAGATGATTTAGTGTATAGATTTGAAGCTTATACACAGAAAATTAAATCATCGATTCTTATAAGTATAAAGTTTTTTTGTTCACAATCTAAGATTGGAATGGGACATGCCATCGGTACGATTGTAGCATCAGATTATATGTAGTTTATCTTGATTATGGGAATGGTATAGTTTCAACTTTTTGTGCTAGTGCATTTTGTATGTATTGAGCGGGACTGAGTAGAAATAGTTGCTTTAGACTAACTGACAAAAGCATATTCTCTAAACTTTTAAATGTACTTATATTCTTAATCTTGATATAACTATTATGATTTGTATATGTTAATTATCTTTTTGATTTATTAAAAGGTGAGTGTAAAGACCGGTTCCCGTCTTTATAGAAATGTCAACGAGGAAAAATTTTGGGCCAGAAAACTTTTCGTAGTAACTTAGGATTTCCCAACCTAGTCCAAATTTGGATGAAATTGGAATCAGTAAGATTGAGGGAAATCTGGTAACAATTAGGTGATCTAATTATGATTTTGATCATATGAGTAAATAACTAAGATGTTAAGGAACTCGTACGACTTTACAGAATTGAATTCGGGTGAGTAGAACTCCCGAAACTAATCTCAGCATGAACTGGTAGTTTTTGAGTGTCGTTGGTTGAAGGTGTGTTGTGGAACGGGGGTATTGGAATTATTAATTTTGCTCACTGTTTCCGTGAAAGCTGCTGAGGCGAGATTTTCCCACCAGGGCGGGGCCGCTGTGACGGGACTTGGGCTGCCATAGTGGGACATACGCGACTTAAGTTGGAAATAAACCCCAAAAATGTTTTATTCTGCACTTTTCGACTTTGAGAGTTAGGAGATGGCCCCAGGTGCTTTCTTGACGGTTTTTCACCATTCTTAAGGCTAAAGGTATGGTTTTTAACTCCCCGAACCCATTTTTTGATCCGTAGAATGTAATTTAATAGGTAATTATCGATGGGGGAGGGTTTTGATGTAGAAGGTATTGTGGGAAAAGACCTAATCTGGGTATGTAGATCATGGGTTTGATCTTGAGTTGATAGGATGGTTGATAACTCGGGTAATTAGTTATTGTTTATTGATTTTCGTGTTATATTAATTGTTTGTAGACCAAGAACAAGCGGAACGAATCCGGAAAGGTAAGAATCAAGTTTCTTAGGGGATCCAAGCTTGTTTCGAGGTAGGTGATGGTTGTGATTTTATGTTGTGTGATGTATGTTTATTCTTGCTTTATTATAATACATGTATGTATGTGAATGTTGCATTATTGATCAGACTAATTGTAAATGAGGATAAGTGTATGATAAACACCATGAATCATGACTTGATTGTATGATTTGAGAATATACTTGTGATTGTGATTGTGGCTTGTTGAATGGATCGGATGTTGCATTCCGACACACTAACTTGGATCGGTTGCCACGTTCCAGCATAAATATTGGATCGATTGCCACGTTTCGGCAAAAATATTGGATCGGGTACCCTGAACTGGTACACTAACAGTTTGGGTTTTAGTTCCATGAGAGGACCAGTGACTTGACATAACTGTGTAATTGAGAATTATGAACTTGATCGTTATTCGTAAATGGTATTGATATTGTATATGTTCGGTGTATGCATGTTATTATTATGTTGTAATGGCTTATGTACGTTGCACTTGGTGGGATAGCCACGTGATCCTACCAGTACATTGTGGTTGTTTACTGATACTGCACTTGCTCTTTCTTTGTTGATTACAGGGAATCTTCAGGCGACTATTGACAAACCTCGCTTAGAAAATCAGTGATCATTTTAAATTCAGGGGTGAGCCAGCTCTTCCGGGCTGCCACGAGTTCTCTTTCTGTTATGTCCGCATTTCGGACTTAGACTAGTTCATTAGATATTCCTATGTTCAGTTTGGGTTGTACTCATCTTCTTGTTTAGACTTATGGTTGAACCTTAGATGTTTTGGTACATTGACTTTCAGGTTCTAGGGATTATTTCCATAGTTGTTTGATTTGACTTTAGAGTTTATGGGAACTTTATTTTTCCTTTAGTATTTAAACCTGCTTCCGTAACTTTAAATGCCTTAGTTTTTTTATTAAGATGTGTAGTTCTTGGTTAGCTAATTAGTATGAATGGTTCTCCCACCGAAGGGTTAGTGTGAGTATCAATCATGATGGTCTGGGTTGTAACAAAGTTGGTATTAGAGCCTAGGTTCGTTGATCTCGATGTACCAAAACGAGTCCAGTAGAGTCTTGTAGAATGGTACGGAGATGTGTGTATTTTTATTCGAGAGGCTATAGGACTTTAGGAAATCTCTCTATTTTCTCTTGTCTCCTTTTGTGCTATAACTTGATTCCAATTGGTATCTGGTGATTCAAATTGGTATATAACCTCATTCATTCTTCTGTCCGCAGGTGGTTAACACTAGGTTCAATGGCGTCAGTCCCGTGGCTCCCGTCAATGCTCCAACTGAGGAATTTGCAGTGAGAGGTCGCGGTCGAGGCAGGGGTAGAGGAAGAGCTAGGGGTAGAGGCCGAGGAAGTGTGGCGCCTACTAGGGATGGAGCTCTTGTTGAGAATGCTCTTAGAAATGAGAACCCTCTTGCGCATCAGGAATAGATAGAGGAAAATTTTGAGGTTGAGAATGAGGAGGATATTGGACAAGAGGAAGAGGTGCAAGCTTAGGCTACAGGTATTCCTCCTCTAGACCCAGTGTTAGCTCAACAGATTATGTCATTCTTGAAAGGGTTGGTTGGTCCTGGAGTGCTTCCCTTTGTTCAAGCAGCCCAGGCTTCCGCCCATCCCCCTATTGCTAACATTGCCCCCAAGGTGGGTGGAACTGGAGGTATTGATGCTTTTTTCCATCCTTTGTTGTGTCCTGTTATGAATGATAATGAGCATGCAATTTTGACTAAGTTTTTGAAGCTAAAGCCTCCTGTATTTCTTGGTTTTGAGAGTGAGTATGCCTATGAGTTTATTTTAGATTGCTATGAGAGGCTTCATAAGTTGGGAATTGTCCATCAGCATGGCGTGGAGTTTGTGACTTTTCACCTTCAAGGTGAGGCTAAGAAGTGGTGCAGAGCCTATGTGGAATGCAGATCTTCAACTTTACCCCTCACTCTTTTGCACTCAGTTTCATGCTCTGTTCCTAGAAAAGTATGTGCCCCGAACCTTGAGAGATCGTAAGAAGGATGAGTTCATGGCCTTGGAGTAAGGTGGTATGATGGTGGCTGCTTATGAGGCCAAGTTCAATGTTTTGTCTAGATATTCTACTCAATTGGTGACTATTGAGGAAGAGAGGATTCGTCTGTTTGTTAGGGGACTGAATTCTGAGTTACATGTATTGTCTGTTCATAGCAGGAAAAAGTTTTAATGAAGTGACAAATTTTGTGAAGAAAGTGGAGGGGGTGAGGCAAGATGATCAGGCTAAGGTATTGGCTAAGAAAGCCAAGAATTCAGGTAACTTCCAGAGTTCCTACTTAAGAGGTTAAGGTAGGCCAACACTTGCAGCCCGACCAATTCAGCCTTCTATGCTCGCTTCTACAGGTAATTACTCCAGAACTCCACCTCAGAATTTGATTCAGGATAGCTAGGGAACCGCACTTTCGGCGGGCAGCAGGACATCTTTTGATTGCAGATGTTATAAGTGTGGAGAACCTGGGCATATGAGGAGAGATTGTCCCCACCTGCGCATGATGGATTCTTCACAGCAGCAGTCTAGAGTAGTGGTACCCGGGGGAAATGGTAATAATGGTCGAGGGCATCCACAAGGTGGGCGATGAGGTAATTAACAAGGTCATGAAGGTTGGGGAAATTGTAACGCAAGCAGAGGTGCAGTGCAGCCAGGCAGGGAAGTCACCCTTAACGATGATAGGGCTCAGTGTTATGCCTTTCCAGGCAAGACCGAGGCAGAGGCATCTGATGCAGTGATCACATGTGCTATTCTTGTTTGTGACCGGATGGCTAATATGTTATTTGATCCAGGTTCTACTTATTATTATGTGTCCATGCGATTTGCCTCATAATTTAATATGATTTTTGATATACTTGATGCCCCCATCCATGTTTCTACCCTAGTTGGAGAGTCGGTCATAGTCACCCATGTCTATCGTGCTTGTCCTATTTTGTTTATGGGTTTTCAGACTTGGGCTGATTTGGTGATTTTTGATATAACTGACTTTGATATAATCTTAGGCATGACTTGGTTGTCCCCTATTATGCGGTGTTAAATTGTAATACTAAGTCTGTAACTCTAGAGATCCCCGGTAAGGAAAAGTTAGAGTAGGAAGGGGTGTACAAGCCTAAGCAAGCTAAGATCATATCCTTGATTCAGGCTAGGAAACTTGTAGTGTAGGGTTGTTTAGCTTATTTGTCTCATATTCGGGATGTGGAGGTTGAGTCTCCCTCTATTGAGTCTATTCCTATGGTGTCAGAATTTAGAGAAGTGTTTCCTACTGATTTGCCTGGTATGACTCCGGATAGAGATATATATTTCTTCATTGATTTCGAACCTGGTACCCGCTCCATTTCAATCACTCCATAGCGCATGACCCTGGCAGAGTTAAGAGAGCTTAAGGCTCAAATCTAAGAACTTCTTGATAAAGGATTTATTCGTCCTAGTGCTTCCCCTTGGGGTGACCCAGTTTTGTTTGTTAAGAAAGAGGATGGTAGTATGAGGATGTGTATAGATTACAAACAATTGAATAGGGTCACCATTCGAAACAAGTACCCATTGCCGCTAATAGATTATCTTTTTGACCAATTGCAAGGTGCATGTAACACCCCGTAAAACCTAGTAAGACCTATCTAGGGCTTGACTAAATCTAGTAGGTTGAACTAGAGCCTCACATGTTAGTTTATAGTTGGAAACTTGTTTAAATGATGAAAAATGGCTTTTGAAGTTAGTTTGAGGAGATTGGAGGTCAAACATCAAGAAACGACTATAACGTCCGGAAACTATGCATTTGAACTAGTGAGTTGAAGGGGTCTTGTCGTTGAAGTATGGAGTGTTGTTTGAAGGTGAAAACTTGTAGAAGTGACTCTCATACTTAATTGTACATGTTTAGGGGTTAAACGTCCTGGTACGACTCCCCAAAGACCACTCGAGGGGTCCTTGAGGAGGACCCCAAAACAGTCCCCCAAAGCTGCCTGGACAGCATGGTCTGTTTCTTTTGGTGGTGATCTACGGAGGCAAACCATGCCCCGTAGACCATACCCCGGTCCGTGGATGGACCTCGTGAGTCCATACTTAGTTTCTCCTTGGGCCTGCAGCATTTAAAGCCACAGTCCCAAACCACGGAAGCCAACCACGACCAGTAGATTGGTCTATGGTCCGTGGAAGGCTATCCGCTGGTTGGGCTGTGTGTTGGCAATTTGGTTTCGAGTTAGGAGTTAGTTAATTGATTAGTTAATTAAGTGGGGGCTAAGGGAGGTCTATTAGGTAGTTAATTAATGACTTATATAAACTTATAGGACCCTAGACTAATTCATTAATTCACTTCAACTAAAGACCCCCCAATCAAAACTCAATTCCCTTTCTCTCCCAAAGTCTTCTCTCTAAGAACACCATTGAAGAACAATGAAGAAACCAACCTAGGGGCTTGAAGATGGAGGCTTTCTCTTAGGATTTGCATGGTTTTCCACACCTAAGGTATGGTGGTTTTCATCCATGGGTAGCTATCACCCATGGAGCCCTCTCAAAAGCTTTTAATTCAATTCTAGAAATCTTCAAAAGCTAGGGTTTCAACTCAACCCCATGGATTCCTTTATAAGTTGCTCTTAAATATTGAACTATGTTTATTATTGGTAATACTACTGATTTTAGATGCTTTTAAATTCAAATCTAAAGAATCCATGAGTTTTCCCCCAACCCTAGCTATGGCTTTTCTCTACACAATGAATGTTGTTAGAAGTTTATTCAATTGATTGAATTATAGTTTTTTATGATGTAATTACATGATCTAAGCATAGTTTTACATGTATTCTTGATTACCTTATGAATCTAAGATGAAATCGACTTGGTCTAGGGCTATATCATGAAAGAGGCAAATTGAGGGGTTAGATGTGATCTTCTAGGGTTGATGAATTTCTTGATGAATGGCCTTAGTTTAGATCACCTAGACATAAATGGAATATGATAGAATCTTGTACATATGAATTACCTTGAAAATGATCATATTGGTTATGTTGTTGGATTATGATGTTCTTCTATCTATTCTGCCAAATCTGAGATGTTAGACTTGATCTCAACTCTTGGCCTTGAAGGCCAATCTATGAAGGTATGTTATGTGAAGTTATTATATACGAATGGATTGATCCACTTATGTTGGGGGTGTTTACTTGTCAAGTATTCCAATTATTAATTGTTGATCCACTTATGGTGGAGGTGCTTACTTGCCATATGTATTGTAGTGTTGAGATAAGGTCACTCTCCCCTACAACCCTAGATATGACTAAGTATGATACGATATGAATACGAATGTTATGTTATGATCATGATGGTGCTGCTATGATGAATGTATCCATGTCTATTGTAACGAATATTAGATGTGTTGATTTACATGGTCTAAGATCCTTAAATGCAATATATGTGAATCGTGCATGAGTTGGGATATTATGTACATGTTGTGACCCCCTTGAGAAGGGAGGTGTCTATGATGATAATGTTGTTATTGTTGTGCCGTTGTGAGGACAATCATGCGCGCACACACACTCCATGCATACACATGAATTTAATGTATCAATGGTGTTAATTAAAACTATAGTTCTCATGTGCACCTTTACTCATTATTATGCATGAAATGTACATGACCATGATGATCCTATTGTGTTGATTGAAAGTCCATTCTCATGAGAACACATGATCTTAGTGTGAAAGTTATACTCACATACTAATGATAATTCTAAGGTTGAAAGTTAGTTCTCACCTTTAAATGAATCTATGAGCTATTTAGTGAGTTGTATTGAACGAAGGGTAAAGTATGCCTTCACATATGTAGATACAATTCAATACTAATTATGTATAATTGGGAAACAATGCTTAGTACCGAGTGGATATGGACAATGAGAATAAGGCCCCTCCGCTAATGCAATAGGTTGGGTCATCTATAGTAAACTCATGAGATGGAAGCTCCTCCACTAATGCAATAGGTTGGGTTTCTAGTTGCAATCTCCCTATCCCATAACTATGTGCCAAACATAGGACTTAGCTAGTGGATCCACTTAGAAGCTAAATATAATTAGTTCTACCTTTGGCAAGTAAGAACGTCTTCTTTCGGTGTAGGATTATATGACACCGGATTTCATGTAGCTCACATGGTCTATGTCGGTTATGGCAACTTTTCCCTATAATAATGAAGTTAATGAATGAGACATGAACTATACTATGACTTCTTGGAAAGTTTACTTAGTAGGAGTGGGGGTATGGGACTTCACTTCCAGATTGCACAAGTAGACTTAGTAGGATGTCATGGGATGGTTCCTTTGCATTATGATGAGATTCGAATGCATGTATGTAGATTGAATGGATAGTTGTTATGCATGACTTTCCTTGTAATCGAGTAATGTACATGACTATTTCCTTAATTTGTGAATATTGCATATAATGAAGTCTAAAGATGTAATGCATCACTAAGGTAGCTTCAAAGGAGTACTTAGTAGGGTTGGTATTATGGGATGCTAACCCCACATTGCACAAGTATTTCCTAGAGGTTACTAAGTTAATGGCTTTACCATGAAATGAGTATGAATGTGATATTGGATTTGTGTTGTACATTGTAAACACATATTAGCTACCATACATTGCACAAGTGTGTTTTAGAGGTTGCTTATGTGATGATTACTTCATGATGTGATGGTCTTGGTATTTAACCATGTATCCTTGTATAATTGGAGGCTACGTATTGTGAAGATTGGGATCTGTATTATATTGATATTAGAGACTATGCTTGTTGTTATAATGATATTTCTCAGGTTATAATGAAATGTATGTGAGTTGCCTTATTGTTTGCATTCTCCAACTATTTCAAAGATGATGTTCAAAAATGGCATAGAGAATGATTTCAAATGAAATGTCCCTTTTCATGCATGTTTTAATGGTTTTGTGCATGGCTACCATACTTAGTACATTTTTGTGCTAATCCATATTTCTATGTTTTCTACAATGTAGGGGGTTGGTTCATGGAGATGGTAGTTTTGGTTCAAAGGGCTTGGAATAGGTGATCCTCCAAGCCAATTGATGAGTCCTCAAATTCGGGGACCAACATCTTACTTAATAGATATCTTAGTAGTTTATTTTATTAGTTTCATTTTAGAACTATGTAAGGGTTGTATCCCTATATGTCTAAGTATTCGATTGTATAGATGGCCAATGAGACAATGTTTAGACTCCTTTCTATTTTGTAAAAACAAATGACTTCGTTTGTTGAAGAAAAAGTTTTAATTTCTGCATTATTTCTTATGACATTATGTGTATGATTATGCTAAGGGCTTGTATGCGGCCCCTTCGGGGTCAACTAAGTCATGTTACATCTAGGGGGTAACTCCGGGTCATGACAGTGCATCAGTTTTCTTTAAAATTGATCTAAGGTCTGGTTACCCATCAGTTAAAGATTAGGCCTGAGGATGTGCCTAAGACGACGTTTAGAACCCATTATGGGCACTATGAATTCCTAGTTATGTCTTTTGGTTCAACTAATGCGCCTGCAGCTTTCATGAGTTTGATGAATGGGGAAGCACTAGGACGAATAAATCCCTTATCAAGAAGCTCTTGGATCTGAGCCATAAGCACTCTTAATTCTGTCGAAGACATGCGATATGGAGGGATAGAAATGGGACGTGTACCATGTTCTAAATCAATGCAGAAGTCTATATCTCTATACGTAGGCATACGAGGCAAATCATTCAGAAACACTTTCATAAATTCTGACACCACAAGAATAGACCCAATGGATGGAGCCTCAATCTCAACATCCCTAATACGAGCCAAATAAGCCAAACAACCCTGCACTATCAATTTCTTAGCCCGAATGAAGGATATGATCTTAGTTCGCTTAGGCTTGTACACCCCTTCCCACTCTAATTTTTCCCTTCACGAAATTTCTAGAGTTACAGACTTAGTATTATAATTAAGTACGGCAAAATAGGAGGACAACCAAGTCATACCTAAGATTATGTCAAAGTCAGTCATATCCCAAAATCACCAAATCAACCCAAGTCTGAAAACCCATAAACAAAATAGGACAAGCATGCTAGACATGGGGAACTATGACTGACTCTCCAAATGGGGTAGAAACATGGATAGGGGCACCAAGTATATCACAAATCATATCAAACGCTGAGGCAAATCGCACAGATACATAAGAATAATTAGAACCCGGATCAAATAACACATTAGCCATCCGGTCATAGACAAGAATAGTACCTATGATCACCGCATTAGACGCTTATGCCTCATTCTTGCCCAGAAAGGCATAGCACCAAGCCCTATCATCTTGACGAACAACTTCTTTACCTGGTTGCACATTACCTCTACCCGCATTACCATTTCTTCTACCTCCACGGCCTCGTTGATTACCTCATCGCCCCTCTTGTAGACGTCCTCTACCATTATTACCATTCTCCGCGGGTATAACTACTTTAGACTGCTGTTGTGCGGAATCTAACACACGTGGGTGGGGACAATCTCTCCCCATATGCCTAGGTTCTCCACAGTTGTAACAAGTACAATCAAAAGATGGTATGTCGCCCATTGAAGGCACGACTCCCTGGCTATTCTGAAAATTATGAGATGGAGTTTTCTAGTAACTACCTACAGAGGCGGGCATAGCGGACTGAATTGGCTTGGCTATAAGCGTCGGCCTTTCGGACCCCTTGCAATAAGAACCTTGAAAGTTACCCGAGTTTTTGGCCCTTTATGCCCATGCCTTAGCTTGACCATCTCGCCTCACCCCCTCTACTTTCTTAACATAGTTTGTTACTTCATTAAAGCTCCTCCCTGCAGAAGTCATATGAACAGATAATACTTGCACCTCAGAATTTAATCCACTAATAAATAACCAGATCCTCTCTTCCTCAGTAGTCACCAATTGAGTAGCATATCTAGACAAAGCATGGAACTTGGCCTCATAAGCAGCCACAGTCATACCACCTTTCTCCAAAGCCATGAACTCATCCTTCTTATGATCCCTCAAAGTTCTAGGCACATATTTATCTAAGAACACAGCATAAAACTGGGTCCAAGTAAGTGGAGGTAAAGTAGAAGATCTGCATTCCATGTAAGCTCTCCACCACTACTTAGCCTCACCTTGAAGTTGAAAGGACAAAAATCAACCCTATGCTAATGGATAATTCCCACTTATGAAGCCTCTCATAGCAATCTAAGATGAACTCATAAGCAGCCTCATTCTCAAAACCAAGAAACATAGGAGGCTTTAGTTTCAGAAATTTAGTCAACATTTCATGCTCATTGCCAGTCATAACAGAACCCAACAAAGGATGGAAGAAAGCATCATTACCTCCAGTCCCACCCACCTTGGGTGTAGTGTTTGCAACAGGAGAATTAGTAGGACCTTGAGTTGCTTGAGCAGAAGGAATCACTCCAGGACCAACCAATCCCTTTAAGAACTACATGATATGTTGAGCTAACACTGGATCCAAAGGAGGAACTCTTGTAGTCTCAACCTACATTTCTTCCTCTTATCCAACTTCCTCAACATTCTCAACCTCAATATCCCCTTCTATCTCCTCATGATGAACGAGAGAGGCCTAATTTTGGGGTGCAATTCCGATCGGTACCTTATCTCTAGTAGGCGCCAGTCTTCCACGGCCTCTACCTCTAGCTCTTTCTCTACCCATGCCTTGACCGCGACCTCTCGCTGCAGATTCCTCAGCTGAAGTATTGACGGGAGCTACGAGCCTAACACCATTATATCTAGTATTAATCATCTGCGGACAGAAGAGTGAAGAAGTTTAGATACCAATTTGAATCGCCATATACCAATTAGAATCAAGTCATATCACGAAAAGAGACAAGAGAAAACAGAGAGATTTCCTAAAGTCTTATAGCCTCTCGAAGAAAAGTTAAGGCGTCCCCGTACCGTTCCGTGAGACTCTACTAGACTCGATTTGGTACATCGAGATTCACGAACCTAGGCTCTGATACCAACTTTGTCACGACCCAGGCCGTCGTGATTGGCACCCACACTAAAACATCGGTGGGAGAAATACTACTACAACCGAAACCAAGCAACTCACCAAAACTAAGGCATTTAAGTATATGAAAGCAGAAATAATAACTAAAAACTGAAGTTCCCATAAATTTCAATAAAAGATCTAACAACTAACAATGAGGAAGAATTAACCTAG
The DNA here is from genome assembly GCA_029582545.1 of Solanum lignicaule. Taxonomy (NCBI): domain Eukaryota; kingdom Viridiplantae; phylum Streptophyta; class Magnoliopsida; order Solanales; family Solanaceae; genus Solanum; species Solanum lignicaule. The sequence goes on from JAJOOF010000730.1 coordinate 39,070, forward strand.
AACCTTAAAGTCAATGTACCAAAACATCTAACAATGAACCAAGTCTAAAAATGAAGGGCTACAACCCCATACTAATGAACTAACTAAACAAATGTCTAAGTCCAAAAATAGTGGACATAGACGAAAGAGAATTCCATGGCAGCCTAGAAGAATTGGCTCACCCTTGAATTCGATCAACGATCACTGATCTCCTGAGCGAGGTCTATCAATAGTCGCTTGAAGATGCCCTGTACTCAACAAAAATAAGAGCAAGTGTAGTATCAGTACACAACCACAGTGTACCGGTAGGATCACATAGCTATCCCACTAGTGCATCATAAGCAAGTCAAGAAAACATTATAATCACATGCATATCTATCAACATATAGAATATTATCAACATTTACGAACAACTTCACATTTATATTAAATCATTGGTCCTCTTATGGAACCCAAACCCAAACAGTTAGCATACCAAAACGTGGTATCTGATCCCAAAATTATACCGGAACGTGGCAACTGATCCCATAGTTATGTCGGAATGTGGCAACCGATCCAAGTTAGTTATGCCGGAACGTGGCAACCGATCCATTCAACACACCACAATCACAATCACAAGTATATCATCAAGATCATACATTTAAGTCATGATTTCATGGCAATTATCATTCACCTATCTCATTTACAATAAGTGTGATCAACATTGCAACATTCATACATATACAAGTATCATAATGAAGCAAGAACAAACATACATCACACAATCATAGAATTACAACCATCACCTACCTCGAAACAAGCTTGAAACCCTAAGTAACTTGATCCTTCCCTTTCCGGATTCATTCCGCTTGTTCTTCGTCTACAAATAATCAATATAATACGGGAATCAATAAACAATCACTAATTACCTGAATTACTAACAATTCTATGAACCCTATATCATACCCATGATCCTAATTATCCAATTTAGGGTTGTTTCCACCATAGAATCTATAACAAAACCTCCCCCCATCAATATTCAGCCATTCTATTACGTTCTACGGATCGAAAAATGGATTCGGAGAGTGAAAAGCTTACCTTTAGCCTCAAGAATGGTGAAAAATGAGTAGGAGTCGCCTGGGGTTCATTTCTTAGCTCTAAAAGTCGAAAAGTGCATAATGAGGTCGTTTAAGGGTTTATTAATGACTCTAATTAACATCGAGCCCGCCACAGCGGCCGTCACTCTGTTGTAGCGCCCTCGCCAGAGCAGCAAAACCCAGCGCCAAAGCGGGTTATTCGAGACAAAGAGCTATTTCAAGAATTCCAAGATTCCCACTTCACAACACACCTCTAACCAACGACGATCAGAAAATACCCTTTACACCAAGATCGATTTCGGGAGTTCTACTCACCCAAATTCGATTCTGTAAAGTCGTACAGGTTCTTTAACGAGTTATCTAACTACTCATGTAATCAAAATCATAAATGATTCACCCGATTGTAACCATATTTCCCTACACCTCAAAGACTCCGATTTCATCCAAATCTGGGCTAGGTTGGAAAAATCCAAATACTACGAAAAAGTTTTCCGGCCCCAAATTTTTCCCCGTTGGCATTTCTATAATGACGGGAACAGGTCGTTACACTTATCCAAAGGAAAGACACACTGTATGTTTCATGCTCATGAGATAACTATAAAAAGAGAATGAAAATATGAATCATGTTATTTTATTCTTTAACTATGTCTAAAATGATTATTTTTTAAATTTGATCATAATTTACGTGATCATGGATTTCCTGATATTTGATTGAATTGAAATTTGATGATTCCACCGAAATTTATTTAGATGGGTTTTAGGTAGTTTGTCGGATTAAAATTTGATCTAAATATTATAAAGTCATATTGTTTAATTTCTAAAAATACTTAGACCTCTTGAATTTGAATTTGGTCATAGCTTTGGAAATATTTTTTATACACTCCAACTGACCTGAAATTTGGTAAGTTCATTGGTGATGGACTAGTAAGAAATACTCATTGCTATGTGGTTATAGGTTTGAGGCCCTTAAAATGGTTTTTGAGTCGTTCTTTTGAATTAAAATGGGATTTAGTATGAATATAATCCTTTATATCGTTTTATTTATGTTAAATGTGGTACATGATTACACGTGATGAGTTAACATGAATTGATATATGATAAGGATATGGATCTGATTTCTTTTAAATCGTTTGAATCTGAATTTGATCGTAGCTTTGGAGATAAATATTATTTTCGAACTCAGATTGATCTGAAATTCGTTAGGTTCATCACAAACAATCAAATTAAGAATACTCATTGTTATACAATGATTTGTAATTTGAGGTGTTCAGATGATGTTTTTGGATAAACTTTTTCTTGTATCTTGAAAATTATTTTAAATGAAAATTACTCACCTATGATACATTGGTGATAAAGATTGTTCTCTATGGTCTTCATAACTAAATTTTAGTAAAGTATTAAGTTCATCAGGTGTTGGCTTAGACCTTCCTCCATATCAGATGAAATTAATACAAGTTATTAAAATTTAATTCTAGTTTTGATGATCTGTATTGACTCTCCCTATCTGTGTAACATCTGATTAGATCAATGATCTAGGGATAATGATAGTCACTTGACATAAATCAACATATAGTACTCTCCATCTAAGCTAGCTTTTGTTCTAAATTTGTTGGAGTGAATATCTGACATCACATATGTATTTTGCATAAGTAGTTATTTTTCATCAAAACTTATGGTTCAAGATGCATCGATATCCATGAGATATGTTTTTGAATTTTAATGTTCAATGTTTACATAAACATGCTGATTTTTGAAAAATATTATTCAGATAATGTAAATAGTTTTAGAATTTTGTTCTTTGTTCTTGATTCGTGTATCTATTTCACAAATGCTGATATGTGATAACAATTTTCGAATTGAAAAAAAAATTAATTCCATTTTGGCCAACCAACATTTTCAACCAAATTGATCATAGTTTTGGAATTCGAAAATAGGGACTCTGATTATTCTGAAATTTGGTAGATTTATAAGAACGACCTAGTAAGAAGTATATTTAATCATTATATGAGTTTTTAACCATATTTGGTTATAGGGATCCCTCCCTTGATTACCAAGATTAAATAGTAGTGAAGTGTTAGTTTCATGTGCTGGCTTAGACCTTCCTCCATATCGGATAAAATTAATACAAGTCACTATGTATTTAAATGCTAGTTTTGATAATCTGTATTAACTCTCCTAAACTGAGTGATATATAATTGAATTAATGTAACTAGGGTGATTTCACTTGACTCAAACTAATAGTAGACTGTCCATCTGAGTTAGATCGGTATAAGTTTATGAAGTGAATATCGGTCAGTGTAGTACATGTGTATTGCATGAGTAGTTCTCCAATCCCAACGATTGGCTATTCAATATGAGTGGCTATATATGTATAAATGAACCTTGAATTTTTTTATTTAGGATTATTCGACAAATTATAATCTATATATTGTAATATATCTCAAATTCTCAATAGACTTTACGGACTTACTTAATACTACTCAATTATTTATTTCAATAGAGATAAGATATAATTCAAAAAAGTTGCATTATATATGTTCATGTTAGATGAAATTATTTTCGGTTTCTATCTAAATAAGAGATGGACACTTAATATATTTTTCTTGTAACTCTTTTTGGTTTGATAAATATGTTATCTGTTATTATATATTGATGCATAAATTTTGTTTTCTCATGAATTGAATATTAATCTATCTCAAAAGAGAAAATATCTTTTAAACTGAATGAAACTTATTTGTACACTAGTGTCTGCGTCATTTATTCTGGATAAAACTTTGAAGTTCGTTAAAGAATGGACATAACGGTTCATTGAAAGTGAAGTCACTACCAACATGTGAGTCACGCTTAGAAAAAAAAACCTCAGAGACCTTTCCTCTTAAAAAGGAAATAAAGGCCGTGATAAGTTAGAATTAATCTATTCTAATTTGTGCGGTAAATGATCAGTCAGGCAAGAGGTGAATTTGAGTATTATGAGATTTTCAGAAGGTTACTCATGATATGAATATATATTTTTGATGTTTTGTAAGTCAGAATGTCTTGATAAACTCAAAAATTTAAGACAAATAAAAATAGCGTCTTGAAAAATCTATAAAGTCACTGCAATTTTGATTGTAGTGACATATACCTCTCTACAGAGCAGATGAGTAACTTATCAGATAGAATAATTGCATTTCAATTGCCTATACCAGATACTCAACAATATATTGGTGTAAAAGAGAAAATAAATAGACTCTTATGAAGATGATAAGATTAATAATTTGCTTATTCATTGTTGTTTTGTTTCTTTTGGGATATGTTCTAAGAACTACATATCACATTTGAATTCAATTTCTATTCAATCAGGAATGAAATGTGTGTATTAATTGGATATCCAAAAAGAATGGAAGAAGGTTTATTTTATTGTCCTAAAGAAAATAAGGTAATCGTTAAGACAACTGTCAGATTTCTAGAAAAAAGACTATTTAGTAATCCATGTTCCTAGAAGTAAACTTGTTTTACAGGAACTGAACAAAGAAATAACAAATGAGTCAGCTGTAAATTCAGACAGTCAAGAACATCTTACCGGTATGTTAGAATTGACATTCCATTGCATTTACGTAGTGGGATAAATGTTACTAGACATAACAATACTACTACCTCAAGTAGTGAAATTGATGTCGGGCAAATTAAAGAACACTACATGAAAAAGTTGTTAATATTTCATTACCGAAAGGTTTTGAGGAAAATATTAAGACTCAATAATATGAAAGTGTGACTATTGTAGTAATACTTAGTCTTAGTGGGAAAATCATAACGAAGATTGATTGGTTTTTTTATGTTTAAGAGGACTTTCATGAAAGAACTCTTGTAAAGAAGTAAACTTTTGAAAGGTTTCATGATAGGGCCTCAAAAGATCTAATACAAAAATGATAAGTTATGACTCAGCATTAATAGACAAAGTTGCATAAGAAAACAACTTGGTAAGATCATTTTGATAAGAAATATAAAAGGAATATTTGTGAAAGTTGTAAATGCATTGTTAACAGTCTAAGTGGGAGATTATTAGGGTATATACTATTAATCATGTGTTTAGAAATAGTATTCTAACAATTTTCAAGATTAAATATCTTAGTGGGAGATTGTTAGGGTATATACTATTAATCATGCATTTAGATATAATACATTATAACAATCGTGATGGTTAAAAGTCTAAGTGGGAGATTGTTAGGATATATACTATTAACCACGTGTTTAGATATAGTATTTATTATAGAATAATTATTTATTCATTTTAATAGATCATATATTCGTTTATGGTGTTTGTTTACTTATATAGTAGATGATTTAGTGTATAGACTTTAAGCTTATACACAGAGAATTAAATCATCGGTTATTGTAAGTATAAAGTTTTTTTGTTCACAATCTAAGATGGGAATCAGACATGACATCGCTACAATTGTAGCACAAGATTATATGTATTTTATCTTGATTATGGGAATGGTATAGTTCTAACTTCTTGTGCTAGTGCATTTTGTATGTATTGAACGGGAACGAGTAGAGATAGTTGCTTTAGACTGACTGAAAAAAGCATATTCTCTAAACTATTAAATGTACTTATATTCTTAATCCTGATATAACTATTATGATCTGTATATGTTAATTATCGTTTTGATTTATTAAAATGTGAGATTCTAAGATGTATCAATATTTCTGGTAGATTGGATGATGATATTGGTGAAATAATAAGTTAGTTAGTTGACAGAATCCATGTCTCGATTTAGATATTGATGATATGCCTTTTTGAGAAGCTTAAAAGTTTTCATCGTGTCAATCCTTGCAAGTGGATTTATGAATCCGGCACATGAAATAAGTTAAGCAGTGCTCTAAAGGAAATTGATCATTGAATTAAGTTCGTCAGTAATTTAATTTATTGATTAGTATCTGTAATCTTAACATGGAAAATTACATATGTGTTTAATGAGAAATTTCGAAATATAAATAGAGGAGTGCAATTACGAATTTCTAATGGAATAATTTGTAATTTATTATGGTAAGAATAATTCAAATGAATTATTTGGAATTATTTTCATAAAAGGAAGCCTCAGTAATTATTTTCTTGGTCCCTATCGTGCCCATATTCAACTAGAACTCGGAGTCTATTCTAAAGGGAAAAGGGAGAAGTATGTGTCTTTCTCTATTCTAAGGTATGGGAGAAATATATCACTTTTTCTATTCTAAGGAAAGGGAGAATGACATGACTTTTTCTATTCTAAGGAAAGGGAGATGTACATAGGAAAGACATGGTATTCCTTCTCCTTGGACAAGGAAGAAATCTCTGTAAATAGGGATTCTTCTAAACCTTGAAAGAGATAAATTTTATATAAAATACTTTCCCATCCGAGTGTTGAGAGAGTTCGGAAGTGATTTTGGGATCACTGTAGAAGACAGCAGAACTGCCGTCCGATTTGTAGACTAGCTTGTAGATTCGTTTGAAAGTTCTAGCTTGTGGATTTGATTGAAGGTAGCTGCTCACGCTTCAAGAGGAAATCCTTAAATTAAATTTTAAAAAGTTTATGTGATCTAGAATGATTATATATGTTCTAGCATAAACTATTTGTTGTCTGTTATTCATGTAAGTAGTATGATTATTGTCAAGACCCGATCCTATACCCTGGACGTGGCCGGCACTCGAGAACCATTGTTGGTCCCCAAGCGAACCCTCATCCTGGCTGACTACAAGCGGAAGACTAACTCAAGCATACAAAACCTTAAAAACTGAATAAAAATCCATGAAACTGAAATATAAAACTTTAACTCAAATGAAATACTCTAAATATAAAAATAATATTCAACTAGCCATAATATACGCAACTTAAGTCTTTAAAACATTTAATAAAATAAATGAATAATACAGACTTCTCAACTATACTGACTATCTTTGAAGCCTCTAACTGTTAAAGATGGAAGTCGTGACAAGACCCACGACATCCTAACTAAACTGAAAGGTAAATGAAATCCTCCGGAAGAAAGGAGGCTCACCATAGCTAACTCGAACTCTTGGATGTATCAACGAAGCTTCTGTTGATGATCCTGAATACCTGTGTCTGCATCATGAGAAGATGAAGGCCAAATGGCTCAGTACGTGGAATGTACGAGCATGGAAGGGGAATTCTAAAACATAAACATATGCATGAACTTGATAAAAAGTGGAAACATACTTACCTCCTTTCAAACTTACTTCACTCAAGGAATACTCAAGGATACTCAAAACTACTCAACTTACTCAACTCAGAAGTACTCAAGGATACGATACGATACTCAGAGATTAGATACTCAACTCAAAGATATGATACTCGACTCTGGATACTCATCTCAATATAAAGCAACAATATACATGCAATATATGGAAAGCTTTATAAACAGTAAAAACAACTTAGTTTTTAAAGAAAATGCAATAACAAACTTAACTTTACTTATATAATAAAGTAATATAGTTTATGTGGCAGATTCTCTAATAGACAACCACCACTATGAGCCTAAGTGGTGATACATCGTCTTGCCCACGCTGCCAGAACTGTCCTATACTTTGCCGTTATATAGAACGCTTAACTTAGTGGATCCACTAGCTTAACTTATCTGATCATCTAAAAAGTATGACCCATTAATACCCATGATGGCTACATGGTTTATAGAGACTTGAGTTAATATGAACTCGCATCCCCATATCGGTGCTCAATACTACTCCCAAAAATATACTTAGCTCATATGTTTTTAAAACAACTTCTTTCTTTGGTTTGAGATAATTACTCAAAACTTAGCTTAAAAACTCTCTTGGAATCGACGTTCCCTTTCTTGCTCAAAATTCTTTTGGAAATCTCAGTTTCCTCTCATGTTAAATGTGAAAACATTTACTCTTGGGATTACTTAGTTCCCATATATCATTTTAAAGAAAATGAACTTTGCTCTTACTCTTTACTTATCTTCAAAGCTTAAGTCTTAAAACAAAGTTTAAACATTTGTAAAAGACTTCTTAAAATATGGTTCATGCCGAATTATGGACAAGAACGACTCAATGCAAGGTTTTCAATAACCAAAGATAGAACTCAATATTTGGAACTCAAGAACTTCAATGATACTACTCATTTCGAGAATGCTCAACTCAGAGGGTTCATGCAGAATTATGAGCATGAACTACTCAACTCAAGGACTCAAAGATACTTCTCATCTCAAGATTGTTTGACTTATAGAGTTCATACGGAATTATGGACATGAATAACCCAACTCAAACTTCATGGGTAACATGTAATAGTCTCATGATTAGGAATTTAATCTCAAATGGGTTAGAAACTCAATACTTAAGACTTAGGACATGGGGATACTACTCCTTTCAAAGATACTAAACTGATGGAGTTCATGCGGAAGTTATGGGCATGAATGACTCGACTTAAGGGTCAAAATATCAATATGGAACTTGCGTATACGACTCTTCTCATTCTCTTACTTACTTCCTCAAAACTTAGTTCAAATCAATAGTTGATCTCAAAGGGTTCACAATCGAACACAAAGGCTTTCTTGAACTCTACTCTTAACTCTCTCTTGAATGTGAATTATGAATTCAATAGTTATGGTTCATCACATGAAAGATCTCATGATGACAAAGTAGACTCATGAATAAATTCTCCTCATTCTAATGCACATTTACTCGAATCTTGAAACAAGTTATTAGAAGTTGTAGAATACTCCTCAAAAGGACTTTCTTAGAATGTTTTAAAAAATTCACAAAACTTAACTCTTAACTCTGCCTTGAATTTGAATTATGAATTCAAGGTTATGATCAAGTTAGGAATGATTTTAGGTGTTTAGAAGTAGCTTAGAGTAGTTAGAATCGAAAAGGAGTGAAGGTGCACTTTAAACGAACTCAAACGGAGAAGCCGAAGACAAACTAGATGGGGAAGCCGACCCTGGCACTCTGAGTGGCTTGGGGCGTCAGCCCCTAAACTTCAGAGGAGGGTTTGGGGCGCTCTGGCTGGCGCATCGCGCCAGGCCCCAACCCAGAAAACTCGACGAAATTCTTTACTCGTTTTCTCACCCTATTTCGCCTAGAATCGAACGGTTTGTTCCCCAATCACTTAGAATTGATTACTTAACATAAGTACACTCTAATCTACTCAATACATCCCTTAAAGTACTGACTTTGATATCAAGAAATCATCAAAAACCCAACATAACAAGATTTAGAAAGAACTTCAAGAACACCTATCAAGAACTCATTAAGAACTCTAATCTTTCAACTTCAAGAATGAAATTTCGCTGAAAATAATATGATTGGCATGTGGGTGAACAAACCCAACACTATGGAAGCTTACATACCTCTTAGGGATTAAACCCATGGCGAAAATCCGCAATAAGACGCAAGAATCTCAACGAACGCTTGATCCTCTCCTTTTTTCTCCTCTTTTCTCTTCTTCTTTTCTCTTCTTGAACTCTCAACTAAAACCCTAGGCTAATTTTAAGATTATAAAATTGAACCTGATAGGATTAGACCCTTAAAAATATTACCAAAGACGACTTAAATCTGTTTGGATAAGGAAAAGACTAAAATACCCCTTACTATTTCCGGCTATCTTTCCTTAACTGGACAACCTAACTTCGAAACGTCATATCTCACTCATCCGACCTCGAAACTTAGCAAACTTGGCGGCGTTGGAAAGATAATTCAAAGATATTTCCTACGGTATCTGGTATCACACCTAAATCATCATGATCTATGAGTTATGATCATTTGAAGTCGACCCAAAACTCATACTTAGCTTAACTTGCAAAAAATTCAGAATTTGCTATTTCCAATTTAATTCTTTTTGGAACTCAAGGTGCTACATCTAGTGAACTTAACACTTAAGCAATTTTTAATTCCTTGGCAAAATCTCACTCACTATGAAGAACGGTTCGAGTCTTAGTTCGAAAATTTTTCTGGGGTGTTACAATATCTCCTCCTTGGGATCATTCGTCCTCGAATGACGACTGGACTGTGTATGGAACAAGGTTACTCTTACTAAGGTCTGAGGATAATGGTATACTCTTACTATATTAAATCTTAACCCAATTCTTTAGGTTCGGGTTCTATACCTCTCTATAGGGAATCTCATCCCAAGGCTATTACTCTTTACCACCACATTGGAGCTTAGTACTCTAGCAACTCCATGGACTCCTACTAACAAATTCCTTCAGAGCCAACTAAGGGCTCTCATTTAAATATTTCTCATAGTAAAACCTCATTCTAATCTTCCTCCTTATTTACAACCTTAGATGGAACTATCACTCCATCATCATCACGATAGAATCATTAACCTTATCTTTCTAACATCACTACATTACTAAAAGGACCTATGAAAAGATATCTACCATAACCTTTGGAACTCATTACTATATTATTCTCAACACTTGACTTGATTTCCAATCTTATCATCTCCTCCATAGGTCTAAGGCTAACACTTCAAAGCTATGGACATATTCCATCATCACTAAATGGTCTACCTCTTCTTTTAATCTAACACTTGGGAGAATTTTATCTCATGACTACCAAACTCTCATTAAGCAGGTACTAAAACCTCTTTCTAAGGTGTTTCTCTTAATTTCTTCTGATTATATACCCTCTTGGTACACCTCTTACTTCTCTTGTTACTCTTGTAACTTAGCCACACCTCACTGCCCTTATCTAAAGGTTAGGGTCTCTCACTTGTACTACTCACATTTATTGCAGCAACATCTCAATTCCTCACCTACTCTATGTCAAGTATACTAGATCAAATCTAAAGACTAACATCATCACCCTCATGTTGCCATTCCTTTTATCATGACACTTATCTCAAATTCAAGCTTAATGTTTATGACTAAACCCAAATATTAATATGATTGCTCGCTTACTATACTAACTTACAACTACTAGATACAAATTCAGAAGCACTGGTCAACTAGGACCTTATGACAAATAGTCAATCGTCACCTTTTAGTCTTCATACTTACAATTACTATCACCTTTGACTTCGCGACATAAGTACTATTCAATCATTCAATATATATCAATGGCTAATTAGTTCTATTACACTTTGAATATTATGGGCTCTCCCTCAAAATATTAAGCCTAGTTTAGATCTATAACCTCATGAATACTCTTTCTCTTCTATTCACCATTTACACTTAGTCATTTCCTACCAAATGACACTTCATCACCAACTCCTTTCTAGCTACAACACACTCTACCTTCTATGATGTAATCTTCACAACTCATCACTTCTTAGTCTACCCATAAGGGAAAACTCCTCATTACTAACTTACTAAGTACATGACTATAGTAACATAGCCTGTCACAACACCATCTCCCTTACTTAGATTACTAAACCTGTACATACTTTCCTCTAACTCTGGGCTCTTTCACTACTACTGATCATGATCTCATAACTCATGTTACCCTTCAGGGTGAAAATACTACCCAAGCTCTAAACATACTTCCTCATAAGGATCTCAGCTAAAACAAGGCTTAAGGTAAAAAGTACAGCTCACTTTTAGCTGAAACGCACGATTCAAATGAATATGGGTGCATTCCTCTGAAACTGAACACTTAACTTACTCTTGGACTTCTCTTAAGCCCCTCTGGAGTCTCATGACTTCCTCAAAACTCTTGATAAGAACAACTCATCGACAAAGAACTGACTGTTCTTTTCAACCACCTCTAGTATGATGGGTAGTCGAACAATTCTAAGAAACACACGAGTTAGAATAAGACTCTATGACATATCTCTATTGCACGATTAAGAGTATGAAAGAAGGGAAACTTTTCTCAAATGTCTGCAATCCTTCATTTATAGAAGTGGAGCCCTCACAACCATAAACAAGATCCTACTTGACACGGCTTCATAGACACCCTAGGACACTTGAATTCTGTGCTTTGATAACAAGTTTGTCATGACCTGAGCCTACACCCTGGACGTGACCGGCACTCGAGAACCATTGTTGGTCCCCAAGAGAACCCTCATCCTGGCTGACTACAAGCGGAACACTAACTCAAGCATACAAAAGCTTAAGAACTGAAGAAAAATCCATGAAACTGAAATATAAAACTTTAACTCAAGTAAAATACTCTGAACATAAAAATAATATTCAACTCGCCATAAAATAGGATAAACTTTTTCTTGTATCTTGAAAATTAATTTAAATGAAAATTACTCACCTATGATACATTGGTGATAGAGATTGTTCTCTATGGTCTTCATAACTAAATTTTAGTGAAGTATTAAGTTCATGTGTTGGCTTAGACTTCCTCCATATTGGATGAAATTAATACAAGTCATTAAAATTTAATTCTAGTTTTGATGATCTGTATTGACTCTCCCTATCTGAGTAATATTTGATTAGATCAATGATCTAGGGATAATGATATTCACTTGACATAAATCAACATATAGTACTCTCCATCTAAGCTAGCTTTTGTTCTAAATTTGTGGGAGTGAATATCTGACATCACATATGTATGTTGCATGAGTACTTATTTTTCATCAAAATTTATTGTTCAAGATGCATGGATATCCATGAGATGTGTTTTGAAATTTAATGTTCAATGTATACATAAACATGCTGATTTTTGAAAAATAGTATTCAGTTAATGTAAATAGTTTTAGAATTTTGTTCTTTGTTCTTGATTCGTGTATCTATTTCACAAATGCTGATATGTGATAACAATTTTTGAATTCCAAAAAAAAATTAATTTCATTTTGGCCAAACAACATTTTCAACCAAATTGATCATAGTTTTGGAATTCAAAAATATGGATTCTGATTGGTCTGAAATTTGGTAGATTCATAAGAATGACCTACTAAGAAGTATATTTGATCGTTCTATGAGTTTTTAGCCATATTTGGTTATAGGGATCCCTCCCTTGATTACCAAGATTAAATAGTAGTGAAGTGTTAGTTTCATGTGCTGGTTTAGACCTTCCTCCATATCGGATGAAATTAATACAAGTCACTGAGAATTTAATCGCTAGTTTTGATAATCTGTATTAACTCTCCTAAACTGAGTGATATATGATTGAATCAATGTAACTAGGGTGATTTTCACTTGACTCAAACTAATAGTATACTCTATATCTGAGTTAGATCTATATTAGTTTATGAAGTGAATATCAGTCATTGTACATGTGCATTGCATGAGTAGTTCTCCAATCCGATCGATTGGCTATTCAAGATGTGTGGATATATATGTATAAATGAGCCCTGAATTTTGTTAATTAGGATTATTCGACATATTATGATATATTTAATGTATTATATCTCAAATTCTCAATAGACTTTACAGACTTACTTAATACTACTCAAGTATTTACTTCGATAGAGATAAGATATTAATTCAAAAAAATTGCATTATATATATTCATGTTAGATGAAATTATTTTTGGTTTCTATCTAAATAAGAGATGGACACTTAATATATTTTTCTTGTAACTCTTTTGAGTTTGATAAATATGTTATCTCGTATTGTATATTGATGCATGAATTTATTTTTCTCATGAACTGAATACTTATCTATCTCAAAAGAGAAAATATCTTTTAAATTGAATGAAACTTATCTCTACACTAGCGTCTGCGTCATTTATTCTGGATAGAACTTTGAAGTTGGTTAAAGAATAGACATAACGGTTCATTGAAAGTGAAGTCACTACCAACATGTGAGTCATGATTTTTAAAAAATGACTAAGAGACCTTTCCTCTTCAAAATAAATAAAGACAGTAATAAGTTAGAATTAATCTATTCTGATTTTGCGGTAAATGATCATTCAGGCAAGAGGTGAATTTTAGTATTATGAGATTTTCAGAAGGTTACTCATGCTATGAATATATATTTTTGATGTTTTGTAAGTCTGAATGTCTTTATAAACTAAAATTTTTTAAGACAAATGAAAATAACATCATGAAAAATCTATAAAGTCACTGCATTTTGATTGTAATGACATATACCTCTCTGCAGAGCTGATGAATCACTTATCTGATAGAATAATTGCATTTCAATTGTCTACACCAGACACTCAACAATATATTGGTGTAAAAGAGAAAATAAATAGACTCTTATAAAGATGATAAGATTAATAATTGTCTTATTCATTGTTATTTTGTTTCTTTTGGGATATGTTCTATGAACTACATATCACATTTGAATTCAATTCCTATCCAATCAGGAATGAAATGTGTGTATTAATTGGATATCCAAAAAGAATGAAAGAAGGTTTATTTTATTGTCCTAAAGAAAATAAGGCAATTGTTAAGACATCTATCAGATTTCTAGAAAAGGACTATTTAGTAATCTATGCTCCTAGTAGAAAACTTGTTTTACAGGAACTGAACAAAGAAATAACAAATGAGTCAGTTGTAAATTTAGACACTCAAAAACATCGAACCGGTATGTCAGAATTGACATTTCATTGCATTTACATAGTGGGAGAAACGTTACTAGACATAACATTACTACTACCTCAAGTAGTGAAGGTGATGTTGGGCAAATTAAAGAACACTACATGAAACAATTGTTAATATTTCATTAACGAAAGGTTTTAAGGAAAATATTAAGACTCAAGAACATGAAAGTGTGACTATTGTAGTAATACTTAGTCGTACTGGGAGAATCACAACGAAGATTGATTGGTTTTGTATGTTTAAGAGGACTTTCATGATAGAACTCATGTAAAGAAGTAAACTTTTGAAAGGTTTCATGATAGGGCCTCTGAAGATCTAATACTAAAATGATAAGTTACAACTCAACATTAATAGACGAAGTTGCATAAGAAAACAACTTGGTAAGATCCTTTTGATAAGAAATATAAAAGGAATATTTGTGAAAGTTGTAAATGCATTGTTAACAGTCTAAGTGAGAGATTGTTAGGGTATATACTATTAATCATGTGTTTAGAAATAGTAGTCTAACAATTTTCAAGATTAAATATCTTAGTGGGAGATTGTTAGGGTATATACTATTAATCATGCATTTAGATATAGTACATTATAACAATCGTGATGGTTAAAAGTCTAAGTGCGAGATTGTTGGGATATATACTATTAACCACATGTTTAGATAAAGTATTTTTTATAGAATAATTATTTATTCATTTTAATAGATCATATATTCGTTTATGGTGTTTGTTTACTTATATAGTAGATGATTTAGTGTATAAAGTTTAAGCTTATACATAGAAATTAAATCATCAGTTCTTATAAGTATAAAGTTTTTTTGTTCACAATCTAAGATGGGAATTGGACATGCCATCGGTATGATTGTAGCACAAGATTATATGTAGTTTATCTTGATTATGGGAATGGTATAGTTCCAACTTCTTGTGCTAGTGTATTTTGTATGTATTGAACGGGACCGAGTAGAGATAGTTGATTTAGACTGACTGACTAAAGTATATTCTCTAAACTATTAAATGTACTTATACTCTTTATCCTGATATAACTATTATGATTTGTATATGTTAATTATCGTTTTGATTTATTAAAATGTGAGATTCTAAGATGGGTCAATATTCCTGGAATATTGGATGATGATATTGGTGAAATAATAAGTTAGTTGACGGAATCCATGTCTCGATATAGAGATTGATGATATGCCTTTTTGAAAAGCTTAAAAGTTTTCATCGTGTCAAAACCTTGCAAGTGGATTTATGAATCCGGCACATGAAATAAGTTAAGCAGTGCTCTAAGTTCGTCAGTAATTTAATTTATTGATTAGTATCTGTAATCTTAACATGGAAAATTACATATGTGTTTAATGGAGAATTTCAAAATATAAATAGAGGAGTGCAATTACAAATTTCTAGTGGAATGATTTGTAATTTATTATGGTAAGAATAATTCAAATTAATTATTTGGAATTATTTTCATAAAAGGAAGCCTTAGTAATTAATTTTGTGGTCCCTACCGTGCCCATATTTAACTAGAACTCAGAGTCTATTCTAAAGGGAAAAGGGAGAAGTATGTGTCTTTCTCTATTCTAAGTTAAGGGAGAAGTATATCACTTTTTCTATTCTAAGGAAAGGGAGAATGACATGATTTTTTCTATTCTAAGGAAAGGGAGATGTATATAGGAAAGACATGGTATTCCTTCTCCTTGGACTAGGAAGAAATCTCTATAAATAGGGATTCTTCTAACCTTTGAAAGAGATAACTTATATATAAAATACTTTCCCACCCAAGTATTGAGAGAGTTCGGAAGTGAACTTGTGAAGACTGTAGAAAACTGCAAAACTGTTGTCCAATTTGTGGACTAGCTTGTGGATTCGTTTGAAGGTTCTAGCTTGTGGATTTGATTGAAGGTATCTGCTCACGCTTTAAGAGGTAATCCTTGAATTAAATTTCAAAAAGTTTATGTGATCTAGAATGATTATATATGTTTTAGCATAAACTATTTGTAGTCTATTATACATGTAAGTAGTATTATTATGGTATGTCTCCGTTGTGGATATAGTTTTCTAGAATATATAATACAAACAAATGTGTGTAATGAGAGAATTATTCTTTATAGTTTGCATCCATATCTTAACAACCAATTTTTAAGTCTCATTTTGCTGCAAAAGTCGCTAATCAGTTCTTCTTCAAAACTTATATGAACATGATCTAACTTTATAACTGTCACGCCCCGAGCCTACACCCTGGGCGGGACCGGCACTCGGAGACCATTGCTGGCCCCAAGCGAACTCTTGGATGTATCAACGAAGCTTCTGTTGATGATCCTCGGTACCTGCGTCTGCATCATAATAAGATGCAGGCCAACTAGCATCAGTACATGGAATGTACGACTATGTGAGCTGGAAGGCTAAAACACAACTTTAGCTTGGAAAGAGTACAAGAGAACACTTACCTTGGCTCTGTACAACTCATGAATAATTGAACTCAATATATAAGCAATAAGACACATGCAATATATATGGCTTTTAAAACATTGTAAACAACTTAGTTCTTTAATGATTAAGGCAATAACAAATCAACTTTCCTTATATAAAAGTAATATAACTCTAGTGGGAAATTCTTTAACCGACAACCACCACTATAAGCCCTAGTGGTGGTACAACGTTTTACCTTACGTTGCCCAAGGACCATCCTATACCTGGCCGTGATAAAGGAAGCTAACTTTACTAACTGGATCCACTAGCTTAACATACTGGATCATATAAAAAGTATGACCCATTAAATCTCATGTTGGCCGCATGGTTCTTATGGAGAGTGGAGTTAATATGAACTCGTGTCTCCAACTCGGTGCTCAAGACTACTCCCAAAAATATACTTTAGCTCATACGTGTCTTAAAATACATCTTTCTTTAGTTTGAGATAATTGCTCAAAATCTAGCCCAAAGGCTCACTTGGAATCGATGTTCCCTTTTTCTTGAAAACTAGCCCAAAGGCTCTTTTGGAATCATAGTTCCTTTCTTACTTAAATGTAAAAACATTTAGAAACTTCTTTGGGAAATACATAGTTCCCTAATAACTTTGGAGAAATGGACTTGACCTTATGCTCTTGACTTAACTTGAAACTTGAGACTGTTCACTTGGCTTGAAACTCTATACCCTTTACTTGACTTAAAACTCTATACCCTTTTACTTGACTTGAAACTGGAGTCTTAAAAATGAAGTTAAAACATTCACAAAAGACTCTTGAACAACTAAAAAAAAACTTGCTTGACTTGCTTAACTTCTAAGCTTGGCTCTAACTTCACTTGACTTTGATCCTAACTTGTCTTGAATTGGATTATGGATTCAAGGTATATGATCACATGTTAATGGATGAGTTCTTGACGTTTAGACGTACTTTGGAGTGTTGAAAACAACCATAAAACATAGGTACAATACCAATGAACATGTATGAAAAAGTGGGGAATGAAAGGTAAAGGGAAGGATTGGCGTCCTTGGCGCTCAAAGAGGCACGGGGCGCCAGCCTTCAAACTTCAGAAGGACTGCTGGGCGTTCTGCCAGGTGCTCTGCCCCAAGGGGAAAGTTCAGTGTTCCTTTTTGGGGTGCGCTGGCTGGCGCAACAGCCCAGCCTTTTTCTCCAAACAATCCGACTTTTCCCCTTGTTCTTTCCAACTCTAAACCCTTCTCAACCTCAAAGGTTCCAGCAGCAAAATTACAACCAAGTCATGTCCCAAATCAACAAGGAACTTCAACACCACAATCAACAACTTCAACAACACAACCAATCTTTTCTTGAAAATAAAACAAATTTGGAGTGTGGGGGAAAGGAGCAACCGGTACACTAAGGATCATAAAATCCCTCAACATACAAGAGATTCAACTCAAAAACCAACCGGAAACATGTCCCAAATCACAAGAACTTCAACACAATCACAACCAACAACTTCATCAAATACAACTAACAACTTCAACAAACATAATCAATCTTTCTTTCTTTTTTCAAAATTAAACGAGTTTGGCGTGTGGGGGAAAGAACCAACCAACACTATGAACTCACATACCTAGTAGGGATCACTCCCGACAATATCCACGATGATCTACTTGATTGCTCTTCTCTTTCTCCTCTTCCTTCTCTTCTTTCTCTTCTTTCTCTCTTCTTTCTCTCTTCTTTCCTAAGCCCTAGCTCTTTACTCTTTAAAAAATGAGACAAACTGATCTAAAATCAGTCTAACACTTTAATATAACCAAAACAATCGATTAGTGAAAAGACCAAAATGCCCTTAAATTTCCGGACGGATTTCCCTACCAACTGCCCAACTTCCAAAGGGCATAACTCACTCATACGAACTCAGAATCGAGAAAACTCGATAGCGTTGGAAAGATTATTCCACGAGCTTCGAAAACATAACTGGGACTACTCCTAACTCATCCTGAGCTAGGAGTTATAACTGCTCAAAGTTGGTCAGAAACTCACTTTTTTCCCACACTTAACCAAATTTTCCAAATTCTGAAATTTGCCAAATTTCCAGATTCTGAACTTAGCCAAATTTCCAAAAAAATGATAAATTCCAATTCTAAGCCTCTTCATAGATATTTCAAATTGCCGGATGTTACAATATCTCCTCCTTGGAATATTCGTCCTCGAATGAGGTTACTTTTACAATGCTAAGAGTGTAACATCAACTCAAACACCCAACAAGCAACCATGCAAACACAACAACAACAACATGCTCATTATAAATTAAAGAGTACTAAGAAGGAAATTAGTACATTGATCTGCGGATTCAAAGAGATATGGATATCTCTTCTTCATGTCTTCTTCCGCTTCCCAAGTAACTTCCTCAACAAATTGGTTTCTCCAAAGGACCTTGACTGAGGCTACATCCTTTGTTCTCAACCTACGAACTTGCCGATCTAAAATCTAAACAGGAATCTCCTCATAAGATAAGTTATCCTTGATCCTAATACTTTCAGTTGGCAGGATCAATGAAGTATCACCTATGTACTTCTTCAACATAGAGATGTGAAAAACCGGATGAACCACTGCTAGATCCTGTGGTAGTTCTAACTCATAAGCTACATTGCCAACCCTCTTGACTATGCGAGAAGGTTCAATATACCGGGGACTAAGTTTCCCCTGCTTACCAAACCTCATAACCCCCTTCATGGGTGAAACTTTCAAATATACCCAATCATCTACTTCAAATTCTAACGCTCTTCTCCTAACATCGGTGTAGGATTTCTGGCGACTCTGTGCCGTTTTCAACCTCTCTTGAATCAATTTCACTTTCTCCATAGTTTGGTGAACTAAATCTGGTCCTATCAACCCTGCTTCACCAACTTCAAACCATCCAATAGGAGATCTACATCTTCTCCCATAAATAGCTTCGTATGGAGCCATCTGGATGCTGGAGTGATAACTGTTGTTGTAGGCAAACTCAATGAGGGGTAGGTGATCATCCCAATTACCTTTGAAATCGATCACACAAGCCCTCAACATAGCTTCTAAAGTATGAATAGTGCGCTCAGCTTGCCCATCAGTCTGAGGATGAAAGGCAGTACTTAAGTTCACATTTGAACCCAAGCCTTTCTGAAAAGATTTCTAGAACTATGCAGTAAACTGTGCACCTCTATCTGAAATAATGGAGATTGGGACTCCATGAAGTCTCACTATCTCTCGAATATACAACTTGGCATAATCT
>JAJOOF010000731.1:0-21693 GCA_029582545.1 Solanum lignicaule
CAAGGCTGAGGATCGCCAAGGCCACTCAGCGACTCGCTCAGTGGTCCTTCAGCTCGCCTAAAGTTACAGCGTGCCAATCCTTGGACAAAGGCAACTCAGCAATGGAATGTACCCTTCGATCACACACCGATTGGATCAGCGAAGGAGTCTCAGCCCGCCTAACTTTACAGAACAATTAGTAAAGATGCAAGCAAAAACGGCAATGAGAAAAGACAATTGGTGCATTGCCAATCAAGTCGGCGTGCCCGACCTCGATCACTTAAAATCACAGTACGAAAAGGTGAAGTTGGGTGTTGATTCAAAAAAGAGAAATCATGACTTTGACATTGTTAGACTTTTGGTTTTGACCCAAACACTGTTTTTCTAAGTTTTTGAGTAGAATTTGAAGTTGGGTGTTGATTCCAAGTTGATTTCAAGCATTGTAAAGACGAGAATTTTGCTACTCATCTTATGGAGTATATAATTGGTAATATTTTTCTACTTTTTACAATGCGTGGCTGAAACCCCCATTTTTGAGGCTGTGATTATGTGATTAATTGTCTCAATTAGCTTATGTGTGTTAGTAATTACTGATTTAATTGCTGTTTTGATGTGGGTTCGATTGATAATTGAGTCTTAACTCATGAATTGTAGCTATAAATGAAGTTCTAGCCTAGTATTCTATGCTTGCTTATGAAAGAGGTTTTAGAATTAAGGTTATCAATTAACGATTATAGTGATTGGGTTGTTTTGAATTCAGCTCGAGAGAGTGAGTCTTAATTCGATCCTACCTATTGATGAGTCCGAGATTTTGACTCATTTAGGGCTTTATTTATATAGATTTAGTGTCCTCAAATGCTTATTTTGTGCCAATAATTGATTTAAAACCCTTGACTTCTAGGTATATGGATTGAGGAACAAAGCAAGGACACTAATTTGCAAACGGAACAAAATAGGCTGAAAGAATGAAGAAAGGCAAACCTAGTGATCGCCAAGTTCACTTGGTGAGTCGTCGAATGGCTACTTGACCGCCTAAATTTCCAGTGTGCCAAGCCCTGAAGGAAAGAACCAAGTTGGCGAGAGAAAGGAGCAGTCGACAGATCGCCGAGTGGTTTCGCGATGTAGGGTTAGATCGCCCAAAGTTACAGACCTTGAGGATGCTGAATGCCAAGGAAGAATGGTGATGAAAGTGACCAAAGGGCGGCTTGTCAAGTGGTTCAGCGATCCCGATTTACTTCACCGAGTGACTCTTTTCAGCACATTTTTGGTGACTATAACTACGTTTTTGAACATTTAGTTTAGTATCTTAGCTCATATATTTTTAGTATTTTATTTAGTTTTGAGCTCTGGAGACAATTTTCTCTAGTTTTTCCGAAGATTTGAAGAATTGAAGTTTTTCACTTTTGAGAAATTGGAAGCGGCTCTTTGAGATTCTTCGAATTGGAGCATTGTAAGGACGAATCTACACTTACCCAGTTGATGGACAATCAATTTGGTAACAGTTTTTACCTTTTGACGATGTCTAGTTAAAACCCCAATTCTTGGGGTGTGATTATGTGATTATGGGCTGATTTAGTTTATTGGTATTGCTAATTGTTAGTTTAAATGCTATTTAGAAGTGAGTTCAATCATTAATTGTGGTTTAATTTAAGAAGTGTAGTTGCAAATGCAGTTCTACCCTTGTGTTTTTGGCTTGCTCGAAAGAGAGGTTTTAAAACTAAACTTATTGATTAATGGTCTGTGGGTATTGGGTTGACCTGGTTTCAGCTCGAGAGAGTGAATCCTAAATCCAATTCCACACATTCAACTCGAGAGAGTGAATGGACCAAGGTGTGGGCTGTTATTATTTTGCTTGCTTGTTGATGTTCGAGAGAAATCAACTTGATTCGGGGTAAATTGCTCGAGAGAAACTTTATCTCCTCTATAGCCTAGCTTACTCACTAATAGCTAGCTATTTCTTATAGTTGCAATTACCCATTTGTCTATATTAGCCTATAATATAATCACATCCCAAGAACCTGTCTCATTATTGTTATTTTGTTTTGTTTGCCACTGTTTGTAGTTGAAATTCCAAAGTAAAACCCCCCATTTGATATTCGTGTCACCCTCTGATTTGAATGATTTCTTTATTCGATAATTTTTATTCCTATGACTGATTTGATCATGTTCATACTTCCCTATTGAATCTTAAGTATGTACCACTCCCTGTGGGATTCGACCCCAACTCACTAAGTTGGATTTTATACTGACTAGCGATCGTTGACACTTAGAATTGGAGGAAGTGTCCTTGAAATGTTAATCAAAATGGCGTTGCTGCCGGGGACTGGTGTTGTTTGAGATTCTTTTTGTGAAGTTGAATTTTGTTCTTTTTAGTCATAGTTGAATCTACTTTCTTTTAGTTTTGGTTTTTGTGTGTTACTCGTGGAACAGAGGAGATGAGCATAGATGGTAGCAACAGCAACCAAGTGGACCACCCTCCTTAAAAAATGATGATTCTTAGGGATAACATCCTAAATTTCAAGCAATTGGAGGGTGGGACAATCCATGAGTTTTGGATGAGATTTAAGGCACTATTGCTGCAGTGCCCAACTCATGGAATCCCAGATAAGATACTACTGGACTGCTTCTATAGAGGTTTTGGTCCTGAGAACAGAGGAGTGGATGACCAACTTACTCTGGGTGGTCTAATACGACAACCCTATGCAATAGTAGCCCAACTCCTTAATCACATGACTAAGACCAACAAGGAGACAGAGAATGACCAAAATTTGGCCACACTGTTGACTCAACTGGATCTCTTGGCCAGAAAGATCATGGAATTGGAACTATCGTACAAAAAGAAAGATAGGTAAATTTACCCTCATGAGAGTACAAAACCCCAGAAGTACGATGGTGGGCAAATAGAAAAGGTACTATTACTCATTCTTCACAAAGTCGAAGAGCATGACAGAGTGTTGAAAGAGATAAAAGAGAATGTCTTGATGCTGAATCAGATGGCTGCCTTTCATTCCATATCTATTCAGCTATTGGAGACCCAAATGGGTCATATGTTGTCTCGTCTCTACCCCAGACAAAAAGGGGGAGTGCCTAGAGACACTATGGCAAACCCTAGAAATGAAGTTTGATTGGGTACTTATGTCATGCCACGACGCTAACTAAGGCGCTGCTGGGGAGGCAACCCAAGTTTTAATTTGCTTTTTTCTATTTTTGGAATAACATGTGTTGATTGTGCATGTTAAAGTGTAGAATGTGTTTGAAAAGTGCATGTTGGCGAGCAAAATGTCCAGTTGGTGACTCATCGAAGTGATTGGCGAGCCCAACTTGGACCACCGTTGGGCTCAGGAAAATATCAGGTTGGAGTCTATAAAACTCGGTGGGCCCATGGACAAGTCAGCAAATCGCCGAATAGGTCAGCGAGCCTGACTTTGTCCGCCATTTGGACCCCCACAATAACTGGAGGTCCTGTAAAACTCGGCGAGGTAAGTAACCACTCGGCGTGTCACCGAGTGGTTTGGTGAGTAAATATAATATCGCTGAAAGGGTGCAAACTGAACGGTTTTAAAAGGCCAAAGGTTTAAACTTTCAAACTCTTTCACATTCCCTCACTTTTTAACTTCATACAATCACACCCGTACTTTATATTTTCTATATTTTTGCACTTTCTTGCATTTTGGTCGTTGATCTTGTGTTCGGAGTTGGAAATCTTTGCTGCCTAGGTTTACAAATTCATCTTTCGACATAAAGGTTGGTTTTTCGAACCTCAAACTCATAAATAGCAGTTGAACTCAAATGCTTTGTTATAGATTGTGTTGATGTGTGCTGGGCCTTTTTGAAATCGTAAATGTGTGCTTGTGTGCCTGTTTTAGTTTTGTTATCATGCCTAAATTGCCTGAATTGTTAATTTCCCCAATTGCATGCTCTAAAATTGATCATAAATTATTGGGTTGTGCTATTTTGTTGTTGGGTCTAGTTGGGTGAAGTTTGAGTAACCTAAATTATGCTAAATGACGTGCTTTGCTCAATTATGAAGCGTTTGACGTTATTCTTAAGGGCTAGAGTCGTCAAATGACCAATTTTGGCCAATTCGGGGGAAGTCTGAGTACCTTGGTGGCATGGGTCTAATGGGTCTGGGCTTAATTGAAAATGTGTGTTGTTTGATTTTGTTTTCGGGGGCTGCGGGGTTGATTTTGGAAGTCGGGGTTGAAAATAGGCACGTTGCGTAGTTTGGCGAGCTGGGTCGAGCTTGCCGAACCTCTCGACAGTTCACCGAAATCCCCCTTGATCGCCTTTAATTTTGTGGTTTTGTTGAGTTTTGATTCGTAAACTTTTTGCGAAAAGCCTGAGCTCGCCGCATTCACTCGGCGACTTGTCAAAAGTCTCATTGATCACCCTTTCTGCACCCTAACCCCTAAAATACACTGTAACTTTCAGCGGGTTAGTCTATGCTCGCCGAATGATGTCGGCGATTAGCCGAAAGGCCTTCTCCATTGCCGGTATGCCATTTTTCTGGGAAAATTTTGCACCAATCCTTTCGGCGAGTCCGATCTAGCTCGCCAAAGTGATTCGATGAGTTTTTCTATAGTTTATTTTCTACATTTTTCTTTAATCGTTCTAACTTATTTTGGTGTGTTTTGCAGATATGGTTAGACCAAAAGTGGCAGGTACAAACATTCTACCCCGCAAGAGGGAAAATGGAATTATCATAAATGAGGATGCAGTTGCATCCAAAGGAAAGGCCACAAAGATGACTACCACCGGTGGGAAAGACAAAGGGAAAGGCAAGGCACCTGCTTCTGCATCACTGAAGGTCAGCTCCGATAGTGAGGGGATATATGCCACTCACCTCACCAGTTCTGAGAGTGAGGGTGAGCCCCATGACCCTCAGGCTGCAATTTTTGAGCCTGAGGATGATGAGTTACTGATGGCCCGGAGTGCTGAACTGCGTTCCAAGAGGATGCATGATCCGTCTAGGATTAGGGTGCCTGAGACTCATACTTCTCCCATTCCAGACCAGGTTGTGGTACCAGCACCACCTGCACAGGGTCCTCCTCCCCAGTCTATGAACAGAATGAACTGAGGGATTGAGGACCATCATTGAGGAGAAGAGGTTGTCTACTGATGGAGTAATAGACACGTACCCAGAGATCTGGAGCTGGTTAAAGTCCCTCAAGTTCCAGATATTCACTAGACCCCATGGCCCTTACATTCCAAATTGAGTTCAGGAATACTACACTACTTTTGGAGCCTTAGTGCCGCAAGGAAAGAAGAAGGCAGCTACCTTCAAACCTGTGGACTATGTAGTTGTCAGGGGAAAGAAGGTGCTGTGTGACAGTACTAACATAAATGCTGTATCGGAATTAACTGACAACATTGCAGATGACTACCAGTACACGATCAAGACTAAGTCCATGGAGAATATGAAAAGCTGGTTAACTCCTCTCCTATCTGATAGTACTCCTAGGTGGATCAAAACTGGAGTGCAAATTGAGAAGAAAGACCTCAACATGGCAGCAAGGTACTGGTTTAGCTTCATCAGTAACACCATTATGCCATCACAAAATGAGTCCATCCTCTGCCACACAAAGGCGGCTTGTCTTGGATCGATCATTGCAGGAAATCGCATAAATTTGGGGATGATCATTACACAAGAGATGGCCATGAGGGGCAAGCAGCGCCAAACCTCTCTTCCTTTTCTGATGTTGATCATCGAGTTGTGCAGTCAAGCTCGAGTGCCTCGAGATGAGAAGAAGGATGTGGAAGTGATTCCAACATCTTCTACCGATATCTGGCGCATTGAGGTGGAGTACTTGAAGGATGTCGCGGAGAAGAAAAAGGTAGCCCCGGTGGATTCCTCTCTGGTTGTTGCTACTGAAACACTACCTACAGAGGCAGTATTGCCTACTCTGGCCCCTGAGCCTTTAGGTATATCTAATGCTGTCCCTTCTGTGACTCCCAGTTCCTCTACAGCTCCCCTGCCTCCTAGGTTTACTACTACTGTTGCTGCTTCCCGACCCGCACTCACCCAGGCAACGATACTACGGATGGGGAATCTAGCCCATTCTGCTGATAGGTGTGCCTCCAGGCTTGAGGCCATAATTCTTGGGATGATTGATAGGTCCCTCAATGCTGCTGTGACACCTCTTAGTGTGTCTATTGATGCCCTTGCGGCAAGGATAGCGGTGTGTGAGTGGGCCAAGGGGCCACTGATGAGGTGACGAATCTAAAGGCCATAATTGCTGAGCTGAGGAAGGATGTGGACCAGCTGAAGTCCACATGTCCATTATTTTTGGGACTGTGGAGATTCCCGACATGCCAGCTGATGTAGATGTGTCTTTGACTACCACCGGAGATGAGGTTCGAGTTGAGGATGTAGTTGCTGCTAAGTTCGAGGCTGACACTGATGAGGAGCAGCTTGGTGTCGATGAGGAATCTATTTATGTGGGCCTTATAGAGGTTAAGGAGGCTATGATAGATTCAACCGTCTAGATTTCATTGGTAGACAACACCATGGCTGGATGTAGTATTGCTGCTACCCCGGGCACTGAAGCCCGAGATCAGAGTGTTACACTGGGAATTGATTCCCTGACAGATGGAGCGACTGCGTAGACAGGACCCTTCTTTACCTCCCTCTCTATCGTTTTTATTGACTTTCTACTATTTGTTGCATTTGAGGACAACTGCCTTTTTATTTGTGGTAGGGTAAGGTATTTCCATACCTACCTCTTGTGACCATATTTTGTATATATTATTGGATTTTTGTGTTTAAATTGTGTTTTGATATTGTGTTGTGGATGTTTCAGCTTATGGCTCCTTGTTTTGAATACAAATGGTTTTTGACCCTTTCTAAAAAATTTTCCACCTTTTGTGTGTGATTGTGGCTCTTCTTGTGCAAATTTTAGTATCGGTCATGATCAATACCAATGACTTGAATAGTGCTCTTAATCGAACAATAATAAATGTGCGGCTACGATAAGGCCAAATGAAGTTGCATAGACAATGTGTGAACTTTGTACATCTCATTGTAACTAGCCGATTATCGAATGAGTCTCTTGTGATGAATATTGCACACTAGCGAAAGTGTGGAGTCTTGTTTGATATTGGTGCGAATGCCTTGTGTGATGAGCTTACCGTGAACCTTGTGTGATGACACCTAGAATATGCCCCGTTGGTCCGATTGACTAAGTGATGCAAGCTCTTGAAATGATCTTAGGCAACAATTTTGAAGAGTGAAACAATTTGACAATATACCTCTTTTGTGGCCAACCTTGTCAGTGTGCGAACTTTGTTGAACCCCTTTGAGTCTTGTCCTTTTCTTGGAAGAAACTTCATGCAGTTGTAACCCCTCTTTATCCATTCACCCATAATCCTCATGAAGTGTGGTGTGTTTGAATAGCCAAATTAGGCCAAAAGCCTAAGTTGGGGGTGTGGTGAAAAGCGAAGGAAAATCAAGAAGTGTGAAAAAGTCCCCCTTGATCCATGGACTTGAAAAATATGGAACCCCTCCATACAAAAAAGAAGAGAAATAAAAGAAGAAAGAAAAAGAATGAAAAATTTGTGAAATAAAGTTGCAAAAGAAATGGGGTGTTCGGTATTCCATGAGAAGTGAATAATGGGGTGAACTTTGAGCATGAGTGAAAATGTTGAAGAAAAGGGAAGAAAGTGATGTTCATACCACATTTCATGAGGATAGCAGCCACTGAGCCTAAATTACCATACCTTTACACTTAGTCCCGTTACAAGCCTTGAAAAGACCTTTTTGATTTTGAGTGAGCTGAAGCGAATGTTGATTGGAAAATAAGGGCAAACCTAAGGGTGAAGTCATGCATGTGTTCATATTTGTGAGTGTGAGAGTTGTATGTGATTCCAGAGCTATAAAGTGTTGAACAATTATGTGTGAATATGGAATCATCTTTGTTGTGAGGGCATTTGAGTACCTTTGTTGAGCTTGAACTTGCCTTTTAAGCAAGTATTGTGAACTTGAGAATCTTTAATAATGATGAGTCACAACTTGTGCATTCATGTTTGAGCCTTTTGTAGCACTGTTTGAGACATCCTTTTTGAACTGCTGAACTTGAGGACAAACAAAAGTTTAAGTTGGGGGTGTTGATGAGTCCGAGATTTGGACTCATTTAGGGCTTTATTTATATAGATTTAGTGTCCTCAAATGCTTATTTTGTGCCAATAACTGATGTAAAACCCTTGATTTCCAGGTATATGAATTGAGAAACAAAGCAAGGACACTAATTTGCAAATTAAAAGGAACAAAGCAGGCTGAAAGAATCAAGAAAGGCAAACCTGGCGATCGCCAAGTCCACTTTGCGAGTCGCCGAATGGCTACTTGACCGCCTAAAGTTCCAGTGTGCCAAGCTCTGAAGGACAGAACCAAGTTGGCGAGAGAAAGTAGTAGTCGGTGGATCGCCGAGTGGTTCCACGATGCAGGGTTAGATCGCCCAAAGTTATAGACCTTGAGGATGCTGAATGCCAAGGCAGTAGGGCGATGGAAGTGACCAAAGTGAGGCTCACTGAGTGGTTCGGCGAGCCCGACTTACTTCGCCGAGTGACTCTTAGCAGCACATTTTTGGCGACTATAAATACATTTTTGAACATTTAGTTTAGTATCTTAGCTCATATATTTTTAGTCTTTTATTAAGTTTTGAGCTCTGGAGACAGTTTTCTCTAGTTTTTCCTAAGCTTTGAAAAATTGAAGTTTAATTTTCACTTTTGAGAAATTGGAAGTGGGACTTTGAGATTCTTCGAATTGGAGCATTGTAAGGACGAGTCTACACTTACCCAGTTGATGGATAATCAATTTGGTAACTGTTTTTACCTTTTTATAATGTCTAGCTAAAACCCTAATTCTTGGGGTGTGATTATGGGCTGATTTAGTTTATGGGTATAGCTAACTGTTAGTTTAAATGCTATTTAGAAGTGAGTTCAATCATTAATTGTGGTTTAATTTAAGAATTGAAGTTGCAAATGCAGTTCAACCCTTGTGTTTTTGGCTTACTCGAGAGAGAGGTTTTAAAACTAAACTTATTGATTAATGGTCTGTGGGTATTGGGTTGACCTGAGTTCATTTCGTGAGAGTGAATCCTAAACCCAATTCCATACACTAAGCTCGAGAGAATGAATGGACTAAGTTGTGAGATGTTCTTATTTTGCATGCTTGTTGCTGTTCGAGAGAAATCAAGTTGATTCAGGGTAAATTGTTCGAGAGAAAGTTTACCTCCTCTATAGCCTAGCTTATTCACTAATATCTAGCTATTTTCTAATAGTTGCAAATTACCCATTTGTCTATATTAGCATATAATCAAATCACATCCTAAGAACCCGTCTCATTATTGTTATTTCGTATTGTTTGCCACTGTTTGTACTTGATAATTCCAAACCAAAACCCCCCATTTGACATTCGTGTCACCCACTGATTTGAATGATGTCTTCATTTGATAATTTTTATTCCTATGACTGATTTGATCATGTTCATACTTCCCTATTGAATTTTTAACACGTACCGCTCCCCGTTGGATTCGACCCCAACTCAGTAAGTTGGGTTTTATACTGACTAGCTATCATTGACACTTAGAATTGGATGAAGTTTCCTTGAAACATTACTCACCTATCTAGCTCGAGAGTAGATAAATTGAGGTTTTGGGCTGTTTATAATTATGATGCTTGTCGACGTTCGAGAGAACTCACTTGATTTGTGATAGTTGATCGAGAGATGGCTATTACATCTAAAGCCTAGCCTATCCTCTACGATTCCACGACTTTTGATAATTATTAATCACCCGTATAAAAAAATTGGCAATTAATCGATCACATCCCCAATGATCTATTTCTACTTGATTACTCCCCTGTTTTAGTAGTTGTTAAATTACAAATTTAATCCCCCAATTTGACACTAGTTGTCAACCATTATATATTACTTTAATGGTTTCAATAATTTCTATTCCTACAACTGATTAGAAAATGGCTTTCACTTTGTAATTGAATTCTCTACTGCATCACTCCCTGTGAGATCGACCCCAACTCTTCGTTGGGTTTATATTATATAGCGATTGCCTACATTATGATTGGATGAAGTGTAGTTGAACGTTATAAAAAATGGCGTCGCTGTCGGGGAGTGGCGTTTAAAATTCTTTTATTGAAGCTGTGATCTAATCTTTTTTGTAGTTGAATCGACTTACTTTGTTTTGTGTTTGTTGTTGGCTTTTCTCGAATAAGTAACGAAATTGTGAACGGAAGCAACGCCAACCAACTTGGACATCAAGATGACATCAGTAATTTGAATGATGTCATGAAAGCTCAATTGGATGGTGTAGGTGCGATTCGTTTACCTCTAGTCATGGAAAATGTTGTATTCCATGTGACAAAATTGATGTTACAGCTATTGCATATGAAGGGTTCGTTTGAAGGTTTAGCTCATGAGGATTCCTATGAGCATATCAGAAACTTTGTGGACGTGTGTGGCCCATTTGTCTTCGAGAATATCACAAAAGAGTCGGTTAGACTTAAGTTGTTTCCATTCTCTCTAATAGGGGAGGCAACAAGGTAGTTGGTTGAGTTACCAAGAGAAACAATCACTTCGTAGGAGGAACTCACCAAACTATTCTATGTCAAGTTTTTCCCTCCCTCAAGGATGATGAAGCTGAGGGATCATATTCAAAACTTTAAGCGAATAGATGGGGAACCGATTCATGAAACATGGGTAAGGTTCCAGAAGCTGCTGCTCAAGTGCCCAACTCATGGACTCCCGAGCAATGTGTTGCTACAATACTTCTATTGGAGTCTCGATTCAATAAACAAAGGGGTGTCTGACCATATGTTCGAGGAGGAATCATGCAACAACCATTTACTATAGCATCCACTCTCCTCGACGAAATGACAAAGATCAATCGTAAAAGGTACACTAAGGAAGATCAGGTGTCTCCTTTGAATTTTGGTCTAACAAAAGAGCAGGTAGAAAAAAACCAAGAACGGGACGACAAGGTAGCAAAGATGATGTCCCAAATGGTGTTTCTAAAAATAATGAATTGAAAAAGGTGTCACGACTAGACGAGGATTCTCACCCAGGCCCTTTGAAGTCGGGTGGAAATCAAGGTTGGAGCACATTTATTGAAGATGAACAGAGAGGTTACAATCGAGATTGGGTTGACCAAAATGAATTTTGGAGGAGAGAAGATAATCATAAGGTGTATCACATACAAACAACTGACAACCCAAAATCTAGGGGAAGTTGAGGGAGCCTTCGAGTGGATGAATTGTTATCACACATTCTAGATAAGGTTTAAGAGCCTGATGACATGGTTAAGGAAATGAGGGATGATTTCTCATCCTTGAATAATAAAGCAAACTCTCACGCAGATTCTATCAAGCAACTTGAATGTCAAATGAGCCAATTTTCAGCCTAATTAGAACCCAAGCTATTGGAAAGGTGTGAAAATGATGATATAGCAAATTCAAAGGCTGATCATGACAAATGTTTGGTGGTTTTGACACGAAGTGGGAAAATAACAGGTGGTGATGTGAAGGTGAATGATGAGGCAAACACTAGTGGAGAAAAGAAAGACACCATTGATTAGAGAGGTCCGACCAAGCACCGGATAATAACATGCCCGAAGAGGAGGAAGAATGCACAAGGCAAATCACCACCAGGGAGCTACAAATAGCTAAAGAAAGGGCTACGTCTTCTTCAAAGTTGGTAAAATCGTTGCCCAAAATCAATCCCCATTTTCCTCAAAGGCTCAAAAAGTAGAATGAAGATGAAAAGTTTAAGAAATTTCTATCCGTGTTCAAGACACTTTCCATAAACCTTCCTTTAGTGGAAGCATTATTGGAGATGCCGGGATATGCAAAATTCGTGAAGGAATTGGTCACTAAGAAAATAAGTATGGATTTTGAAATGATTGAAGTCTCTCACAATTGTAGTGTAGTTATGACCAGCGATGTGATCACAAAAAAAAAGGATCCGGGAGCATTTACTATCCCATGTACCATTGGGGTGTTTCAGTTTGCCAAGGCTTTGTGCGACTTAGGGGCGAGTATTAACTTGATGCCGTACACCATCTTCAAGCAGCTTGGGTTGGGTGAACCTAAATCCACAGCAATGCGACTTCTCATGGCTTACCGGTCCATTAAACATCGTATTGGAATTCTTTATGATATATTGGTGAAGGTGGATAGATTTATCTTTCCGATTGACTTTGTTATTTTGGATTGTGAGATTGATGCGGAGGTGCCTATTATCTCGGTAGACCATTTTTGGCTACCGAAAGAGCTCTAGTGGAGGTTGAAAGTGGTGAGTTAAAGTTCCGGGTAAATGATGAGGAGGTTACATTTAATGTGTGCAAATCGATGAAGCAACCTAGTGACATTCATGTGGTTTCAACAATTGATGTGATTGATGAAGCAGTGGCTAGTGTGAGTGAAATGATGTGTATGGGTGAACCCCTTGTTGTTGTTCTTTCAAATTATGATGGGGATGAAGTTCAAGGGTATGATGAAGTTGTGGCTGCTCTATCGGGACTAGGTGCTTATTCAAGAAACCCATTGAAGCTAGATAATGATCTAAAATATCGAGAGAGTCCCCCCGCCAAACCATCCAAAGAAGAACCTCTAAAATTTGAGTTGAAATTCCTCCCATCTCATCTTCAATATGTATTTTTGGGAGCAAACAATACCTTACCCGTCATCATTGCAACAGACTTGCTTTAATGGAAAGTGAAGTTGCTTGTTGTGGTATTAAAGCGGTACATCAAGGCCATAGGATGGACAATTGATGGTATTGTAGGTATTCCCCTCGGATTTGCACTCATAAAAGCCAATTGGATAGTGAATGTAAACCCAGTGTTGAGCATCAAAGGAGGTTAAATCCGCCTATGCAAGAAGTGGTGAAGAAATAAATTATCAAGTGGTTAGATATATGTGTGGTGTAACCTTTTGCGGATAGCAAATGGGTACGTCCCGTGCAATGTGTACCAAGGAAATGAGGCATTGCGGTGGTTCCAAACGAAAAAGGTGAACTTTTACCTATGAGACTGGTCACTGGTTGGCGTGTATGCATGGACTACCAGAAATTAAATACATGAATCGAGAAAGATCATTTCCCAATGCCGTTTATAGACCAAATGCTTGATAGGCTTGTGGGGTGTGGATGGTATTTCTTTTTAGATGGTTATTCCGAATACAACCAGATTTCCATTTTATCGTAAGATCAAGAGATAACTACTTTCACATGTCCTTATGGGACCTTTGATTTCAAGAGGATGCCTTTTGGGTTATGTAATGTCTTGCTACATTTCAGCAATGTATGCTCTCTATTTTTGGAGATATGGTGGAAGACTCAATAGAAGTGTTCATGGATGATTTCTCAGTCGTTGGTGATTCATTTGAAGCTTTTCTTGAACATCTTGGGCAAGCGCTACAAAGGTGCGTGGAAACCAACTTAGTTATAAACTAGGAGAAATGTCACTTCATGGTAAATGAGGGCATTGTTTTGGGGAACAAAATTTCAGGAGAAGGAATGCAAGTGGATCAAGCTAAAGTTGAAGTCATTGCCAAGATGCCCCTCCTATCTCGGTAAAAGGTGTCCGAAGTTTTCTAGGCCATGCGGACTTCTACAGGCATTTTATAAAGGACTTCTCCAAAGTAGGACACCCACTCTGCAAATTGCTAGAAAAGGAATCCACCTTCAATTTTGATGATGCTTACCTATAAGCATTTTTGTGCTTGAAAGAAAAACTAGTGTCAGACCCAATCATTATTGCCCCCGATTGGAGTATTCCGTTTGAACTCATGTGTGATGCTAGTGGTATTGCTTTAGGAGCTGTTCTTGGTCGACGAAAAGGGAAATTATTTCACCCAATTTATTATGCAAGTAAGACATTGAATTTGGCGCAAAAGAATTATACCGTCACGGAGCAAGAATTGCTAGTGGTGGTGTATGCGTTTGAAAAATTCAAAGCATATCTTTTGGGAACCAAAGTGGTGGTGCACACATATCATGCGACCATTAGATAATTAATGGCTAAGAAGGATGCAAAACCAAGGTTGATTAGATGGGTATTGTTGTTGCAAGAGTTTGATTTCGAAGTAAAAGATTGGAAGAGGTGTGAAAACCAAGTAGAAGATCATTTATCTCGGTTAGAAACCAATATGGTTGATTCCAAAGAAAGGGACATTGTGGCTGAATTTCTGGATAAAACGGTAATGAGGGTAACCTAAGGCAACCCACCTTGGTATGCTAACTTTGCTAACTATGTACTGTGTGGAATAATAACCGTGGGTGTGAACTTCTACCAACAAAAACGGTTCTTGTTCGATGCAAAAAGGTATTTCAAGGATGAACCATATCTATTCAGAGAATGTGTAGACCATATCATTCGACGGTGCATACCGGAAGAGAAAGTCAATGAAATTCTCAATTCTTGTCATGCTTGACCTGTTGATGGACATCATAGCGGGGTGCGAACAACAACCAAAGTGCTTCAAAGTGGATACTATTGTCCATCACTATACCAAGATGTGCATGGCTTTGTTAAACAATGCATACAATGCCAAAAGCAAGGAGGGGTATCAAAAAAACATGAGCTACCTCTTAATCCCATCCTAGAGGTTGAATTGTTTGATGTTTGGGGAATAAATTTCATGGGTGGAAGCTGTAGCATTACCCAACATGAGGGAAAAAGTGTTGTGCAATTCTTAAAGCGCTATATTTTCTCATGATTTGGTACCCCACATGCTATCATCAGTGATGGAGGGTCTCATTTTTACAACCAAATGCTTGCATTGTTGTTCAGCAAATACCGAGTCAAGCTTAAAGTTGCAACACCATATCATCCACAAACAAGCGGCCAAGTTGAGGTTTCAAATTGAAAGATTGCAAGTATTCTGGCAAAAACAGTGAATGCAAACCGAACGGATTGGTCTCGGAAGCTGGATGATGCTCTTTGGGCGTATCACACTGCTTTCAAAACACCAATTCGCATGTCACCATATTAACTGGTATTTGGAAAATCTTGTCACTTGCCAATTGATCTTAAACATAAGGCACTATGGGAGTTGAAGGCATAAAATCAGAATTGGGAGAATTCTTCGAAAGGGAGAGTAAATCAACTTCATGAGTCAGAGGATTTTCGGTTGACCACATATGAAAGTTCAACCCTTTATAAGGAGAAAATGAAGCAGTGGCACGACGCTAAAATCCTTCAGCGAAGTTCAAAGTTGGTGATTTTGTTTTGCTCTACAATTCTCGTTTTAAACTTTTCCCGGGTAAACTCAAATCGAAGTGGTTTGGCCCATTCAAAGTAACTCGAGCATTCACAAATGGGGCTATTGAAGTTGAAGGCAAAGGCATACCAGCTTTCAAAGTGAATGGACAACGTCTGAAGCTTTATTTTGGAGATTGACATGAAATATCAGTAATTGAAGTGGTGTATTTGGAAGATTCTTGAGAGCGTTTCCACGTCGTTCCCCAACGTTAAATAAGGCGCTTCTTAGGAGGCAACCCAAACTTTTGTAGTTTTCAAATAATTTTTACAGAATGTGCAAGAACTGGTGATTGTATGATGATACAACCTTTTCGGCGGTTGCGATTTGGTCTGCCTTTTGGCCATAACTGGAGGATCACCGTTCTGGAAAATTCGGCGAAGCTATCAGTCTATTCAATGGTTCACCAAATGATTCGATGAGCCTGAGTTCACTCACCTTTCGGTCCCTTTTGAATGACCAATGTTCTGGAAATTTTGGCAAACCATATGTAGTTCGACTGTTCACCGAGTGGCTCAGTGGTCTCAAGCAACCTTCGTCAATTGGTTACATAGTGAAGAGTTCTTCTGATCCGACTCCTTTCAACTAGTGCTCTTTCTTTTTTAATTCTGTCATTATTTTCATTTTTGCATTGAGGACAATGCTAGGTTTATTTGGTGGTGTTGGGGTAATTAAATGTTGGTTTTGACCAGAATTAAAAGTTGCCACCTCTTGGTGTTTGTTAATGTGGCTTTTCTGTGGATGTTCTCTTGAAATTTTGTATGTTGGTTGTGATCAATACCGATGACTTGAATAGTGCTCTAGATTGAACAATATGCGTGTACGGCTCCAATGAGGCAAATTGACTTACATAAGTCATATGTGAACTTTTAACATCTCATTGTGACTAGCCAGTTGTTGAGTTGACCTCTTGTGATGATCGTTGCACGCTAGCTAAAAATTGTAGAGTCTTGTTTGATGATTGTGTTGAATGCCATGTGTGGTGAGAATTTCTTGAAATATATGCTTGGTAATACCTAGAACTTGCCCAGTTAGTTTAATTAACTAATGTAAGCAAATGATTGAGATGATCTTAGGCACAATTCGGGAAGAGTGAACCAAAATTGATTTATACCTCTTAATGACCACCTTGTGAGAGTGTAAACCTTGCTTGGCACAGTTTGAGCTTACCCTTTTTCTTTTGGATGAAACATAAATAACTTTGCCTTTTTGTCCCATCACCTATAACCTTCATGAAGCATTTGTTAATTTGAATAGCCAACTTAGGCCAAAAGCCTAAGTTGGGGGTGTGGTGAAAAAGGATAAAAATCAAGAAGTTTGTAAAAATCTTCGCTTGATGCATTGTGTTGAAAAAGATGGAACCCCTCCATATAAAAAAAAGAGAACAGAAAAAGAAGAAAAAAAAAAAGAATGTTGAAACAAAGCTAGTGCATCAGATAAAAGACAAGGGGCGTTTAATGAATCATGCTTAGAAGAGCATAAGGTGGATTGTGAAAATCATAAAGAGAAGGAGAAAAAGCAAAATGCAGGCCATGCTTCATGAAGGTAGAAGTCACTAAGTCAAAATGATCATACCTTTACCCTCAGCCCCACTACAAGCCTTGAAAGACCTTTGTGATCTTGAGTGAGCTGAAATTCATGTTGTCTAGAAAATATGGGCAAGCTTATGGGTAGAGTCATGCATGTGTTTATCTTTGGGAGTGTGAGAGTTGTTTTTGATTCCAAAATTCTGGAAAATTGATGAGTTTTGTGTGAGCATGGAATCATTCTTGGTGTGAGGGCATTTGAATACTTTTGTTGAGCTTGAACTTGCATTTGAAGCAAGCATTGTGAGCTTGAGTTCTATTTGATAATGGTTATTCACAGTTTGAAACTTAGAGTGCACAATGGAACCTTGCATGAGTAGTTTGAACCTCTCATGTGCATTCATGTTGAATCTTGAGTAGCATTGTTTGTAGACATCCTTGTTGAATTGATTGATCCTGTATTTTACTCGAGGACAAACAAAAGTTTAAGTTGGGGTGTTGATGAGTCTGGGATTTGGACTCATTTAGGGCTTGATAATCATAGTTTTACTATCCTTATTGCCTATCTTATGCTATAAATTAATGCTTATGTGTTGATTTACATCTAGGAAGACAAACGAGAAAGGAAAGGATATAATCAGGCAAAAGAGAGTAGAAAAATTGAACCAGTTGAAGAAAAGCAAGGCTGAGGATCTCCAAGGCCACTCGGCGACTCACCGAGTGGTCCTTCAGCTCGCCTAAAGTTACAACATGCTAGCCCTAGGATAAAGGCAACTCGGCGACGGAATGTACCCTTCGGCAACACGCCGATTGGATCGGTGAAGGAGTCTCAGCCGCCTAACTTTATAGAATAATTACTGAAGATGCAAGAAAAAACGGCGATGAGAAAGGACAATTGGCGCATCACCAATCAATCACCTAAAATCACAGCATAGAAAGAGTGAAGACTCAAACTAAAAAGGTGATGGAGAGGAGCATTTGGCGCGTCGCTGACCAGGTTGGCGACGCTCGACTTATACCGCCAAATGACCCCGCAGGCAAAAATTTGGGAACGTATAAATTGATTTTCAAAAAAGAGAAATCGTGACTTTGACATTGTTAGACTCTGGGTTTTTTTATCCAAACAATGTTTTTCTAAATTTTTGAGTAGAATTTCAAGTTGGGTGTTGATTCTAAGTTGATTTCAAGCACTGTAAAGACGGGAATTTCGCTACTCATCTTATGGAGAATATAATTTGTAATATTGTTTTGCTTTTTACAATGCATGGCTGAAACCCCCATTTTTAGGGGGTGTGATTATGTGATTAATTGTCTCAATTAGCTTATGGGTGTTAGTAATTACTGATTTAATTGCTGTTTTGAAGTGGGTTCGATTGATAATTGAGTTTTAACTCATGAATTGTAGCTACAAATGAAGTTCTAGCCTAGTATTCTATGCTTGCTTGTAAAAGAGGTTTTAGAATTAAGGCTATCAATTAACCATTATAGTGATTGAGTTGTTTTGGATTCAGCTCGAGAGAGTGAGTCTTAATTTGATCCTACCTATCTAGCTCGACATAGTAGATAAATTGAGGTTTTGGGCTGTTTATAATTGTGATGCTTGTCGAGGTTCGAGAGAACTCGTTTGATTCATTATAGTTAATCGAGAGATGGCTATTACATCTAATGCCTAGCCTATCCACTAAGATTCAATGACTTTTGGTAATTAGTAATCACCCGTATAGAGATATTGGCAATTAACCCAAGGATCCTTTTCTACTTGATTACTCCCCTGTTTTAGTAGCTATTAATTGACAAATCCAATCCCCCTATTTGACACTAGTTGTCAACCCCTATTATTTACTTTATTGGTTTCGATAATTTCTATTCCTACAACCGATTAGAACATGGCTTTCACTTGGTAATTGAATTCTCTACCGTATCACTCCCTGTGGGATCGACCCCAACTCTTCGTTGAATTTATACTAGATTGTGATTGCCTACACTTATGATCGACCTGTCACGTTTGCAGTTTCAATACATTACAAAAATAGATTAATTTTCCTTTTTCTTCCGAACAAAAAATCATATATTTCTTATCCTATGTCACTGATCCCTAACACATAAGCAAAAGTACAATTCCTAACTATCCAACACATCCGTAAACTATCATTAAGTCATATGATTAGTTAATCCTATAGTTGGTCATCATTAACTCAAGATGATTCATTAATATATATCCCCAAACTTACATAACAATTCAACCAAGAATAACCTAATATATACATTCCCCAAACTTACACATTGTACCAACAATAATTTACAATTGGATTATCTTCATTTTATTTAACCCGCCTATGAGGTAATTAATTATTAGTCCTAATTGAACAATCAATCAGTAATAGTCACGTGTAACATTATTAATTAAAACATTCAAATTTCCTTCCACACCCAACATCAACTACTCACTTTCCTACAAGAACAATGCATACTTTTATTTATACACCAAGTAATTTAGTATGTACTCCATGGATTGAGAATTAAAGTTCTCACCTGATTGCGCCGTTGCCTGCGTCAATGTTGTGGATAGGTTTTCCGTCTATTCTCTTCTTTCTTTCAATAGGAAGCCACATGTTCCTCTTTATTTTTCTTCAGTTATGACCCATATATTAAACTTCAATTAGTTTAGCCCACTTTTACCCATAGTTAAGTGGTATAGAGGATTAAATAAATTATCAATTTAGCCCACTAACCCCTAATTAAAATAATTCTCTATAATTACCCCAACTAAATAATCATAGTTACCAAAAAATTCAAAATTTTCATTTAAATTTTATGGTAAGAGTCAATGTTGACACCCAATTTTGGACCTCCACATTGTAAATTAATCATCGAGCTTCTTCATTTCAAACGATTTAAAATAATTAGTTTTATAAAATTTCAAAAAAAATAAAATTGCAAGTTATTTTAAATAGTTTTTTCACTCTTTTATAACTTTTAGATAATATATATGTTTTACATAATTTCGTATATAATTAGTATATTTTATGAATATTCAAAAACTATCTCAAAGAGATTTTATTTTAATTAAATATTCTATTAAATTAGTTTAGTTCAAATTATAGTTATAATTCTAAGTCATTTGGTTTATATTTAAATTAATTATTTTATTTTGTTAGGATTAAGAAGATCGTTAGTTAATTATATTAATTCATCTTATTTGACCTTAGTTGAATTCCTCAATTAATTCAAATCGGCTATGTTCTTAACTTCACTCGGCCGAATTTGTAATCTATATGGTTATTTTCCAAAATTTGAATATTAACCAATATTTGCTCCATTTATTGGATCAATTTAAGACCAAAGTTAAGCCAATTTTCAGCCCAACTTCCATTAAATCCAGCCCAATTTCACTTTCCCAGCTGGCCCACTCTTTTTATACACAAATAAAGCATACCCATTTCAATTCAAGAATTCCAATTCAATTCCAACAAACACCAAATAATTCCCAGCCAAACCCGACCCGACCCCTACATGTTTTCTTCTTCTTCTTCTTCACGCGAACGTCTTCTTCCCAGCAAGAAGTGGCATCCAACAGTACACCGACCTCACTGCCCATACTCGTCTTCTTCTTCTTCACGCAAGAAAAGAATGACAAGAAACTACCTTGCAGAACCCATAACCCTAGCAACCTAATCGATCAAATCGCTGTTCCCTTTCAGAGATCTTCAAATCTCTTTCACTGTTGATCTTGGAAAGGAGAAAAGAAATTCAAACTTTTTATTTGAATTTCTCCAACAGATTTCCCCCGAAAATGGCCCCAACTTCCCCTATAAATAACCCTTTACATTCAAGTGAAAAAGGAGGGTCTCGAAATTGGTTTTTGACGGTCTTGGAGTTTAGTTTGGAAGCAATAGTCGTTTTACAATTGAAAAATTTCAAGCAATTCTCTAATCCTAGGTTCCGAGGAAATCCATGTTCGTAGCTGGTTTTGAACTTCTTGGCTTACTATTATTAGTATTTGAATCTTGTGGTAAAAGAATCACTATCCAAAGCTCGTCGTCCCAGTTCTGCTGCCCTCTAAAAGGTAATATTAATTTCGATTCGAACGCCTTTCGTTCTTGATGCTCTGTTATTTGATTCTCAACTGTATGAGCTGTTTATATGTTAGAGTTTCGGGAATTTTTCTTTACTATTGATCATAAATCAATATGTAGATGGTCCGTTTATTCAAAAATAATTTTTTTTCAGTTTTTGTTTTCTCGCTCAATGATGGGTCGATCCCATTTAAGGATCAGGATGAGTTCTTCCGGTTAGTGTACTTTTACCTCATTACATGATCTCATCTTGTTGTTTATGATTGTGGTTTAGTTTGAAGTCCTAAATTTAGTCTAAGAGGAGGTTTATTTTCATTTGTGAGTTGATTTTCGTTTTGTATCTCGACTAGTTTAAATAAATATAGGACGATTTGTTTACTGTTCTCTCTTTTCTGTTCTCTTCGTTGACTGGTCTGTTGAGTTTATTCCGTTCTAATTTTAGGTTGTTTGAAACATGCCTCTTCGATTTTGGAATCCAATGAATCTTTAGTTAAGCAAAGTTTGTATACATGAAGGTTATTGTTGCCTACCTTTTCTGTTTCTTAGAGTTCAAAAATATTGATATATGTTTGAGTCTCTAAGATTGAATGTACGCTTTGTAGAGGTTGGTTTGACGTATAGATTATATTTGGTAGCCATGAACTTGTTACAAATATTGCATATACTTATCGACTTTCTATTCCGCTTTCATGTTTATGCTTTGATATTTGGATTAGCGTTGAGGTATAGATCAAAAGACTGTTAAAATCTGATCAAAAGGGAGTAGTTTGTACTAAGTTTGAAATGGATGTTCACTGTTGCATAATTTTATTACTACTATTACTTTTTTCCCTTTTCTTTTTTAT